>LPNX010721919.1:930650-944170 GCA_001517045.1 Pseudotsuga menziesii | reverse complement strand
TCGTGTTATTCTCTGAGATGTTGTCGAGCTACTCAGCTACTTATTGAAGTATTTATTCTGGAACTCACCTTGTTTTTGCTCTGTACTGTCTTCCTAGCGCATTACTGCTTGTTTAGTTTCCCCGTGGCTCTTAAAGCCTAAAATGATATCAAACAATAAAAACAGTGTTTTATATAGATGATGAGATCGTTCCCCAGAAGTGAATTCTATACAATTGCATTAAGGTACCTTTTATGAGCAACTGATAAGTTCATCAAGGTCTCTTGATTCTTCCATTTCATCCAAAGAGTCCACCCGTGAGTAATCAAGAAATTCGAACATGAGATAGTTCTGCAGATTTGTGACAAAATGGTTCATTTCATTTCTTATTGTTTGAAATCATCTTAAAATGGCTATAAGTCGTTGCTTCCCACCAGCATCCCTAGTGGCATATAGGCAAGCAATAGAGCAGGTTGGCTCCATAGTCTGCCATGTAGCGCTCTGAGCATGTTCCACACGTTTAAGCTTCCAAAGACAGTTAAATTTTTTAAGGTACATGGCCATCACAGACTCTGTAAAATGGTATTCAGAGGATCTTTTGCATTATATTCTAGTGAGAAAACATCCCACCCACTGTCTCCACTATGGTGTGGCATCATCTTCACTCTCAACCTATCCAATATATCTGGGTCATCATATTGGTCATTGGAGGCACGAATTGCACTGTCTCCACTATGGTGTGGCATCATCTTCACTCTCAACCTATCCAATATATCTGGGTCATCATATTGGTCATTGGAGGCATGAATTGCACTATCTAGTAGCCCTGAAAGCTTGAAGGAGCTTGTAACTCTCTTAGTGGTGGCCACTGGCATCCTTCCACCCCTTTGCCACATGTTTGCTTTAATTGCAGGGTAATGATGGGTTTGCAGTAGGAGAAAGAACCGCACAGAAACTTTGCTACTGGATTTATACCTACCATTTAACCTGTCATTTTCTCCAGCAGCGAGGAGGGTATATTAGTGACAGAATAAGGAAAAGGAAGGGAAGACTGCTGTCACAACATGACGCGCTCCAGAACCGAATATGAAAATCCTTGCTGCCAACACTAGGGTGCAACTTTACAAGATGATGGTATTTCTATGTACCTAAAAACTCCGTCAATTGTTCTCCTGGTGAATAAAGCAACGTTCTTTTTAGTTTTCTAAAATTTACTTTCCGTGTGATGAATCTTGCTGCTGAGACTTTTGATTTACTCAGTTTTCTTGGTTTCTCTGGCATAATCTGTGTTTATAGAAAGAATCTTCATTCCTGTTCAACACACATAAAAATGCTCTGTTTTTTAGAATCTTTTTACCTCTCTGTTCAGTAGGGCGGTTCCATGCTTTGTTGCAAACAGAGTAATAGCAGTGAGATTTCTAGTTGGAAACTCCATTGGCAGGTGTGTGGTTAGCAATTTGGAATCCATGTTACAATCAATGTCTTGAGAAATTGAAAGGTGGTCAATAAAACAGATCAGGTTTGGTATCAGAGAATTTGCATCCTAGAAGTACAAGCCCAAATAAGAAATCCATGTCCCACAGGTCCCAGATTAAGCGTGTGGATAGTATCTCCAATAAGCTGGCACTAACCCTAGTGAAGAAGAGGTGTAGATGGTTATAATGAAGCCGGTCTTGGAAAATGGAACATCACTATGAAGAAACGTCCTCCAATATAGAGATAAACATTGAATCCCTGCCAGGATACAATGTGCCATGGACCATTGGTTGACCTTTCTAAAGAAAGGTCTGCAGGAGAGAAGCCAAAGCATGAGGAAGGAGAACCCTTTACTGAAGAAGAGCATGTAAGGTAGAACCGTAGAAGCTAAGATTGATATCTTACACTTTGACGGTCCTATGGATGCTGAGAGATTGGATGATTGGTTAAGGAAAATAGAAGTATACTTCAATTGCTAAGGCCTCCAAATAATCAGAAAATTTCATTTGCCAGACTTCAGTAGTACGGATATGTGGTCGAACCTTGTTCTGGGGAAAAGGTTTCTGCAACTAAAACTCTGTAAATTGTTCTCTAGTTAAATCAATTTCAAAGCAACGTTCTTTTTGTTTTCTGAAATTTACCTTTCCTATGATGAATCTTGTAGCTAAATGATTCATCCAAATTCTGTAGAATATAATTATGTTGCTTTAAAAATAACTAAAAAGTTTTAGAAAATATATAAATATTTAGAAATTTAATTTAAAAAAAAAATATAGTTTAAATATTTTTATAATATATATAAATATTTAGAAATTTAATATTTCTATAAAAATATAGTTAAATATTTTATAATTAGCATTTAAAGAATTAATAAGATTAACCAGATTTCTACATTTAATATAGATCCTTAAACATTTCCTGGTCTAATTCAAAAATATAAAAACAACAACATGCCAAGTCACTCATCAATATTCAATTCTTTTGGAAACATGAATTAAGCACCAAGGCCTGGTGCAAATCCTGGGTCATTCTGATGAAAGAAACAGTCCCTATCACATAAACTTAACTGAACAAAGCCATGTCACCCATGAAAGCCAACCACTGCCCAACTACTTGCAATGCTTTTCACAAGTTTAAACAAAAATGTTTACATTTAGTGGTTCACCACTCATAGGCCATGTCACCCATGAAAGCAAACCACTTATGTGTCCATCTACTTGCAATGCTTTTACCAAGTTTAAACAAAAATGTTTACATTCAGTGGTTCACCCCTCATAGGCCATGTCATGTCACCCATGAAAGAAAACCACTTATGTGTCCAACTACTTGCAATGCTTTTCACAAGTTTAAAGAAAGACCTTTTCATAAAAATTAAAACAAACGCACTATACCCACAATCCAAAGAAAAATATTACAAAGAGTAAAAAAATTCTGTAAATTTTCAAGCTTCAGGAAATAGTTATATGCCCTCAATCAATAGCACCACGACCAAGTTTATGGCCATGAACTTGAATTGTTTAGAATGCTAATATCTTTTTCCAGATACTCCTCTTGGGTTAAATGAAGGGCTTTTATTGCTAATATTTTTTTTTGAGTTAAATGAAGGGCTTTTAGGGAAAATAAAAATCAAATAGTATATAAAAACGGTCAATAATTTTTTTTTAATTTCCCTTTTCCAAAAAATAGTTATAATTGCTCATTCAATAGCACCATAGCCAAGTCGAACTTATAATTCCCCATTTAATAGCACCACAGCCCAGACGATGATATCTTGAATACTGTTTACAGTTCTGATCAATTTCCCATATTTTTGCCCGAGCAGCCAAAAGAATTTGAAAATATTTTGAAAAGTTGAGATAATTGTAATAAGCGTTGAATTCTGCAAGTCAATTATAGAATTTAAAGTTGGATTAAAAAAACCTGAATGAGTGTTGCTAAGACTTGACTGGTAGAATCGATCTGTCCCCCTATTCAAGGCAGACTATTCTCCCTCTCTTCCAAAAAAAATCCTAAAGTACAGTTGGTAAAGCTAGACTGGTAGAAGTCTACCCTCTATTCAAGGTAGGCAGAGATAGACAATAGATTTTTCACGATTCATCCCTCTCCTGTCATCTTTTTTTGACAACTCTGTTGAATTTGGAACCTTCCAAATTTTGTAGGAAATATGGATAATTAATAAATATGAACAGATCTTAGAATTGGTAAGCTCAAACTAAAAATCAAATAAAATTTATAATCAATCTTCAAACACAATCAAAATCAAACAAAGTTTATAATCACTTGTAAAAAAATTAAAAAAATTGTCAAATCAAAATCAAACAAAGTTTATAATCACTTGCAAAAAAATTAAAATAAAATGTCATTGACCGTACCAAGGTCCCTCAACGCTACTGTTTTACTAAAGCCTCGCAGCTTCACTTCCCCATGACGACAGATGCCCGTTCTATTACTATTTTACTAAATCCTCGCAAACTCACATATCCATTCCCCATATGCTTATTCAATGGAACTTAAGTGCCTTATTAAAGACCAGTTTGATCTTTTGGTGTCAATTTATGTTTGAAGTGCAGAGATAAGGTTGAATCTATATGGGTCCTCTAGTCTGTCCACTCTTGCAAGGTCACACCTAGCTTTAGTTTGATTCTGTAGGGCCTCTGGCGTGTCTCTGCCTTGCAAGATCAATTCTACACGGGGATGCGTGCTTATTAACCGCCTCGCCCAAAACCCCGGTTTGTCTTTCGGCGTGGATTTATGTGAAGGCAGAATTTCTACTACTGGATCTTGCGAGTGCTAGCAGGCCTGGATATTGCGAGTGTTAGCAGGCCTGGTTCGATCTGAAGCCAAAGCCACATTGTTCAAAATAAATTCTCCCCTTTTATGCCCTTTGTTTTCTGGTAGGCAAAGGTTGTCTCTTTCCTGAAAAAGGAAGGGCTTAGCTGGGTTGTAAGAAAGAAAAAAAGAAACCATTCGTTCAGATACAACCAAAATTAGTTATCCAAGTGTCAGCCGGTACATCTAGGCAGCTGTGAGAATTCATAGACCATTCTTCCCTAGCCACCGGGGATAAAGAATTGCTCATGATATAGCTCAGCAACTCCTGTCAGTACATGCAGACTGCCCATACCAACGCCCATGCTAATATTTGCCCCCACAAGCCACTACTTAGAAAAAGAAATCACCAAATTTCAAAAATATAGATTATTATGTTTAATATATAATGGAGTGAAGTGGAGGGATATTAAATCTTAATGTGTTTAAACATAATTTATATTTTGAAGAATCTATGAGTCACAAAAAAACTACTTTTTTTTTGGTAAAATCATTTTTAGAATCTCATTGTCAAATTTTGTCAAATTTGGCTGTGACAAATCAAGTCTGTTCGTAAAAACAAAAACTTTCTCTGTTGGTAAAATCATTCTCAGAATCTCATTGTCAAATTTGAAGGGGAGTTGGATGTGATATACCAACCCTATTGGACAGGTGAATCAAAATTTGGCTGTGACAAAGCAAGTCTATCCGTAAAATAAATAAAAAAAACTTTATTTGTTGGTAAAATCATTCTCATAATCTCATTGTCAAATTTTGTCAAATTTGAAGGTGAGTTGGATGTGAAATACCACCCCTGTTGGACTGGTGAATCTTCTTGGCAAAATCCTGTGCAGGTCTTATCAGATTGGAAATTTTAATTAATGATAAAATTTTATTGGAAGAATTTGAAGCAAAATATGGATGCGTTAAAGCCTCACAGCTATCCATCACTATCCGTATAAGGAAAAAAAAGACAAAACGCAGAATACATGGAAAAATCATCATAACAACCATTCCATCCATGACATTCAACCAATCTTTCACGAATAAATTAAATAAAATTTAAACTAATTAATAAAGTAAAACCTTTGAAATAGAACAAAGACTCCTTGTTTAAATCCAAAACATAACCAAAGTCTAGTATCTTTTATGTTTATCTATTTTTATATATTTTTATTATCAAGTCCTGTTTAAGTTACAAATCTGGTACAAAACTCTTTACAACTAGGAGCCAAATGTTGTGATATTTCTTAAATTGATCATATATATCTAGAGATATTGATATATGTTATTGCTAAGGTTTGATTCATAATTGTCAACTAATCAATCAAACTTTTAATATACAATTAAATTCAAAAATTACATTAACCATATTAATGTTAAACTCTTGTTATTCAGAGAAATTATAAAATTAATGTTAAACTCCTGTTATTCAATGAAATTCAAAAATCACAAATGATCATATACAATTATTTACAGTTTACCATCCATGTTAAATATTTACATCAAATTCAAATTATTTTTTATTAAGAAAAATTTACACAACTGTTTAAATTACACTTTCTTATTCTCAAATAGGCAATGTTTTAACGCAACCCAAACCTCTTACAATCAACAAATAATCTAACTTGCCCCTAGACCTGGACCCAGGCCAGAGTCCCAGAGTCCCATCTGTTGACTCCTTAATAGCACACCATATATGACCAAGCAATCTAGAAACTGTGATTACAATCAGGACCCATCATACATTCTTTTTTTGCTTCCATGGCTATAAAGAGCCAAAAAGCCACATTCTACTTCATCATTATCACCAAAACCAAGGAAGGAGAGGAGGAACCTTCATGGCTGCAGTGGAAAATGGTTGCCATAACCATCAATATGGCAAGTTTCATTTTGTGTTGATACATGGTGCAGGCCATGGAGCTTGGTGCTGGTACAAGCTCATCCATCTTCTGCAAAACTCTGGGCATAAGGTCACCACCATGGATCTCACAGGATCAGGCCTGAACACCATGGATTCGGATTCAATCACTTCCTTTGAGGATTATGACAGGCCTTTGATGAACATACTCTTAGAAATACCTCACTCTCAAAAGGTCTGCAAACACCATGGATTCAAGTGCCTATGACAGTGAAGCTAGTTCAGTTTCCATGTAAGTTGTGATGTTCTTTGAATTTTTATCTGTTGTTTGTGTTGATGTAGGTTGTGCTGGTTGGCCACAGTGCTGGAGGACTGAGCTTGAGCCATGAAATCCATGTGTTTGGCCATAAGATTGCTGTTGCAGTTTATGTTGCTGCCACCATGCTGTCTAATGGGTTTTTTACTGACCAAGATGTCCAGCAAGTTGACCTTATGAATCCAAAGGAATTACTTCTATTTAATGTTATAATCCGAGCTTCAGAAATGATTTTAAAGACCAGGCTTGTTCTTAATATTTATGCAGATTTTTAATAATATTCTATATGCAGTTTTTGTTCTGTATTTTGTAGAAACTGAAGTGAATAAGTAAGAATCTCCTAACATGTTCCATATGCTTACACCCAGTCTTGTATATATGTGTATTCTATTTTTGAGATATGGGAAATGAAAAAAATTCCTATTCAATATGTGCAAGGAGCTCCAGACCTGTCAAACGAATTTGAATTCTACCATGGCCTTGGATCAGGACACCCTCCAACAAGCTCAATGATATGCAGAGAATTGCAACAATAAATTCTATATCAACTCAGCCCACTTAAGGTATAAAATCTATCAGAATAACAAAACAAAATAGCTCCCTAAATTTCAGTGGTAATTAAGGCCCTGGTTTTTTTGAAAAGTATAGCCCATCTAATTTATGCACTTTCAATTACTACCCATTGATTTTTACCAGAACTTAACTGAACTATACAATAATATATCTGCCACTCAAAACCCAATAACTATTTTTTGCATTAATATTGATGTGGGTATATTCAATATACAGGATGCTGCTTTGGCCTCACTGCTGATAAGGCCAGCACCATTGCTGGCATTCCAGACAGCCAATTTTATTGGAACCTCAAAAGAATTTATCAAGGTTCCAAGAGTATATATAAAGACCTTGCAGGATAGAGTCTTACTGTTGGATAAACAAGAGGCCATGATCAAGATGTGGCCTCCTAATAAGGTCTTAAGCATGGATACCGATCACAGCCCTTTCTTCTATTCCCCTCTGGAGCTCTACGGACACTTGCTTCAAATTTCCCATTTAATTGCAAAAAAATTATACTCCTAACGATTCAGTTAATTAGACGCCACGTAAAGACCCTTCTTTCCTATCCACTGGGTTTTTGAAAAAATAAGCTTTTCCTTCTTTTTAGGAAAAATATCCTACTCCCTAGCGGATAAGCATCACTATGTGATTAATTGCCACCATTTTAGACTATGATCCAGATCAGAACAAAAGTTTCTGAAATTAGTTGAGAAGATGATTTGATTTACCATTTATTGCCAAAGTATAATGAAGCTTCATGCTATTTCTTGACTCGATCAACTCCACGTTCTTCACGAAAGCATTGAATCTGTGCACAAGCTCGCGGACTGAATCGTACCTTTTCCCATACCTGCACAAGATTGAAAGAAAAAACATTAAACTCTAACTGGATGCCATTTTAACTGATTGACAAGGCAGCCATGAATCCGATTTAGATATCAAAACCATTTGAATCAACAACAGCAGACAGAGACCTGAGGGCAAACTCCGCAAACTGTAGAGACTTGGGATTGGTTCCCAAGACCTTAAAGAGATTTGACTCTAGGTCCTGGATCTTATCAGTGACCATATCAATATACTCCGTTTCTTCAATCGACCTTGCAACAGATGCAGCAATGGTGGATGCCAACAAAGTAATCAGAACTATGGCTAGGATGCGAGCCATGGCGGCCGGAATTCTTGGAACCTCTGAACAGAGCAAACAACATTGAGGCAAATAGCCCGACAAGTGCGGTTCTAACAAACTCAACAGTCACGGCAAAGCCCATGAACAATGAAACCTGCAGGAGAAATGGGTGGTTCTGACAAACTCAATAGTCACGGCAAAGCCCATGAACAATGAAACTTGCAGGACAGAGCAGGGCAGTGACCGGAAACCTTGACCTCAACCTGAAAACACGCGGAGGACCAGCGGATAGAGAAGAGGACATGCGGAGGACCACCGGATCGTGAAGAGGACACGTGGAGGAGCAGGGTTGTCCGCATAGACGACGAAAGCTACAGTGCTTTTTCGAACTTCTTCGGAGAAAAACAACGTAATTAACAAGAATATATGCGATATGTTGTCATCTTTTTATCATTTTACAAGTAAAAATATTGGCTCTTCATAAAATTAAAATTAATAGTTATTGATAAAGTGCGAACAAGAATATATGCTATAAGTTGCCATCTGATCTTTGTATTAGGTTGAAAATATATATGTTAGCCATCTGATATTTGCGTTAGTTTGAAAATATATATGTTTGGATACTTGACATGTAAATATAATTTCTTTTTGTTTTTGCTATTTTACAAGTAAAAATACTATCTTTTCATAAAATTAAAATGAACAATTATTTATAAAATATGAATTAAACAATTTAATTTTTACATTTAAAAAATATCTATATATCTCTCTCTCTCTCTATATAACTATTACTAATTAGTTATGAGTAATTACTCATAATTAATTAGTAATAGTTATATATAAGTAATTACTCATAACTAATTAGTAATAGTTATATAATTAATTAGTATATATATATGCATGATTGCAATATATACACTACCGTAGAGGAGAGGATGAAGAATAATATCTATAAATTTATGATAGAGACTTATTCCTTTCTTTATCTCATGCTCTTTTTTATAATCCATGTATTTCTATCCATCTCCCGATCTCTCTCCTAGTGATTCTATAGTGAGTATGATGACTGGTCTATTCTATGGGCTAACTATCTAGTGAGTATGGAACTTGATTTAAGGATTGATTGTTGTGCGTGGTATTATGTCTTGGTTTTATTTTATATATATATCGTAATAGTTATGGGTGCTTGCACGAAGTTGGTTCCACTTTTTGGTGCCACTTAGGAAATCAGAAACGCACTTCCGAAGTGCAAATCAAGAACGCATATGCGTTCTTGATGGTACGTTCGGAATAACCTGAGCCCAAACACAAGGCTAAAGTTCGTGGAAATGTATATCGCATATGCGTTTTGTAATGTTACATATCGCATATGCGATATATCACATATGCGATATGTAACATTACAAAACACATATGCGATATATCGCAAGTGCGATATGCAACATTTAGCAAACGCATATGCGATATATTGCATATGCGTTTTTTATTGCCTTGATTAGTACTTGAACTACCCAACAAATGTGTTATGCTTGATCGGAATGCCAACAACTCTTAGAAATGGACCTCTTAGATGTTTTTGGAGTACACCCACAATGTCAATCATAGTAGGTCGTTCTTTAGGGGATTCGTTTACACATAGAAAACCCACACTTGTGAGTTCTCTGAGGCAATTGATATTTTAATCTTCTTTAAGTGTTTGTACCAGAACGAGAGAGGGAATTTAGTAATGTATTTGGTTGTTGATTTATCTACATCTATTTTCACTCTATTAATATTAAGTGAATCATATGGTTGCATATGTATATGAATTTATTCCATATGAAAATTAATGTGGTTCATGCTCATTCTTAGCTTAATTGTAAGAATAGCTCATGGCTAGGATAAGTTAGGTAGAAATGCATTCTACATCTATAAATATATCTACATAATAGGGTCTTAAAATAGAATAAAATCACAAAAAAGCGTACACATCCAAACGACAATTGGGTCCACATAGTAGTCAAAAGTGCCATCACAAATGAAAGAGGTTCTAATTGGGACCTCCGATTGGACACTCTATCCTTGTTGATGAAGGGTCATTTTTCCCTGTCAACGCATCTTAAGTGGGCCAAAATGTCCACCATATCAAGAAACATGAGCTTCCCAAATCAAAACTAAGGAGCCTAGAGTGTTGGGTAGGAAAATTTAATTATGCATAAACATCCAACCCTCCCAAATACAAATTAATTTGGGTGGGATGATGAAAGGCCTGCCAAACTGACCCAAAGAAAGTACTAGTAGCATATAGTTGTTCCAAGCTTCATAGGCAACAGAAGGAACATCCAAAATGTGCATTGGTTGAGTTGGAGGGAAACTCAACACATTTGTCGCCTAATTTGAACTCCCTTTCTTATATTTAAAGACCACGTGAAACTATTGTAGGTAGGAGGCATGTTTGAGATGGAATTGTTCTTAACTCTTAGACTATGAATTCAAAAGATTAAGGGATGATTATTAGTACAAAAATTGTTTTCCTTATCCAAAACATAATGGCACCATTGCTTCAAGGCCTTCGCTAGATCTCAAAATTCTTTGTCATACGTGTTGTACTTCAGATTGGTGTTTGTCAAAGTCTTGGAATGATAGTTTGTGGGACGACCAACCCATTTTAATATGGCACTAGTAGCATAGTGTGAAGCATTTATCTCAATATCAAAGGGATATTGTGAATCCAAAAGGTGCAAAACCAATTTCAAATACAATGTAGTGTTTGAGTTCCAAGAACTCTCATCCATTAACTTTGTTAGGAAAACACAAGTGGATTGGAGAGTTGATGTAGGGGGTATGAAATGTGAGATAAATGAGTAGTAAAATGTTGTTAAAAATTTATGCCACCGATAAATACTTTTTCAAGCAATATCAATGAGGGGATGAGCCAGTTAACAAGAGCTTGTACATTGGCAAGATGAACACCTATTCCAATTTTATCAATAAGAAGTCCTAGATAGTGAATGGAGGTTTCCCAATATAATACTTTTTGTGAGTAACCTGCAATTTGTGAGTTCGAAGCAGCTTTAGTACCAAGTGCACACATAGGTTCTCTTCCTACGTTTTACTAAAAATGATATTTTTTTCAAGATATATCACAATGAAAATCCTTGGATGTAGAAGAAACTTAGTCTTAAATCAATCTTATAGGTGTCACTGAAACTCATGCAAACCTAATGATGTTATCCCATTCAACAATTTCATCTTGGTAAAGAATTTGTGACCCTTGCAAATCATCATACTGTGACAAGGGATAGCAATTTTTTGTAGTGATCTTATTAAGAGCACGAGAATCTTTGACAGGGAACCACTTCTATGCTTTTGGAATAATGAAGGAAAAGGAGCCATTAGGGGAAGAACTAGGTTGGATATGGCCAGATCCCACAAGGGATTAATCTTATGTTCTAATTCAATAACTTTATGTGGAGATAATTGGTAAGAAAAAGCATTTGTATGGATGCACCAAAAATTAAATCAATGAAATATTGGATAGAACAAGTGGGGGGGAGACCCTAAAGAAGTTGAAAGGCATTTTTTTGTAAAACATGTTTTTTTTTGTAAGGGGACCACAAAAGAAGTATATCTCAAGTGCGATATATCGCACTTGCGATATTCAAAAGCAGAAAAAAAATAAAACAGAGGCCGTGAGCTCATTTTCACAGCATCGGGACAGCGAAACAATGCAGGAGCGAAAAACCGCAGGTGCGATTTGGGTTTTACCTTTTCGAGGTTGAGGCCGAGTTCGAGGTGGAGCTGAGGTGGATTGCTCCAATGGCAGGTATTTATGCTAGTTCAATCCTTTTCATTTAACCTTCCATTCTTTAATTTTATTCATAATTTCTTTGTTTTTATAATTATTTTGAACAAATTTAAAAAAATAATTGAATGTGAACAATCAAATAATGATTCTAAGTAAATTAACTTGCAATTTTATGTTTAAATCTTAACAGACAACACAAATGAACAACAAAATGTGGAAAACCCACCCTCTAATAACCCACAACAACCTAACCCACAACCAAACCCAGACCCGGAGGGGGAACAAGATATAAACACACATATTATTGCACGCTTGGCATCATTGAGGCGCCTTAGCTGATCCATTAGAGGGGGGGGTCATTTGAGAAATTCTTTAGCTGATGCCTTGGACACAATAACAAACACAATTTCTGATGCCCAAGGGGCTCTATACAACATTACCTTGTACAGAGAATCTAGGAGGCAATACTACTCCGATGGATTGACTCATAAAGACATCAAAGCCCTTAAAATTACTAAAGACCAGTTATTTTCATTATTCCGGGACCCCAGCACCGGATTGGTTCCACCCACCAATCGAGCACACATTTCCATAGACTGGTGCATTGAACCAAATATAAAGGCTAATTGGATGGATCGTTGGTATATGGTCTTTGATGAAGACCCCCATGGGAATAGGGACATCCCATTTTATTTCCTTAGGAAGTTGTATGTAGAATTCATCCTAGGGAAACATGTTAACTACTTCGATCTCTTAGGCAACCAGGGTGTTGGTCATGGGATGCCCCAAGATAGGGAAGGATCCAGGACAGATCCCAACCGTGTGCCACGCCCACCACGCACACCAAAACCCCCTCGGGTATACCCTCCTGTAGGTCCTGTCATTGAGTATACACAAGAGGCATTACTTGACATGGCAGAGACATTGCTTGAGCATGGGACTGATGTCCAAGGCAATGTAGACCAAGGGGCTGGCACTTCTACATCGGGACCATCTACAGATGACAGAGGAGATGCAGAGTCTTCAGAGCGTCGTGTTACTCCACACCCTTGCACATCGTGTGGAGGCATATGCTATGGCCCTGCTTCCGACTGCCGAGATGATGGATTACTTCGCTTTGTAAGTAAAACTCATTATTTTAATATTATATTTTGTTTCATGTCAAAATATTCAATTGTTTCGCACTTTATTTCTATTTAATTATTAAATAATATTTGTGAACAAATATACAGCTGGTGTCCCATGGCACACCACAGTCGCATAGTCCGTCGATCAATGTTGAGAACATTGATGCGACTGTCAATATTGTCTCATACCTTGTCTTGACCCTAGTTGGAGCATGCACAACTTGGTGAATCATGAAAAACTAGTTGGTGCATGTGCAAGTATTGGTGATCTCATGTGTTTGTATTTGACTCTCCTAACTTGCATGATTGCTCACCAAACCCTAGTTGGACATCTATGAACTTGTCTTGACCCTAGTTGGAGCATGCAAGTATTGGTGATCATGTGTTTGTAGTTCACTCTCCTAACTTGCATGATTACGCACCAAACCCTTGTTGGACATCTCATACCTTGTCTTGACCCTAGTTGGAGCATGCCACAACAA
>LPNX010721919.1:909778-925586 GCA_001517045.1 Pseudotsuga menziesii | reverse complement strand
GGATGAGGGTGTCGATGAAGATGATGAGGATGAGGATGATGAGGAGGAGGAGGAGGAGGAGGATGAGGGTGATGATGATGATGAGGATGAGGGTGATGAACGATGATGATTATGAGGGTGATGAGGATGAGGATTATGAGGGTGATGAGGATGATGATGACCATGATAATGACCATGATGACGATGACCATGATGATGATGATGACCATGATGACCATGATGATGATGATGACCATGATGACGATGACCATGATGATGATGATGACCATGATGACCATGATGATGATGATGACAATGATGATGATGACAATGATGATGATGTTGAGGATGAGGGTGTCGATGAAGATGATGACCATGATGATGATGACAATGATGCATCTGATGATGATGATGATGATGATGATGATGAGGGTGATGAACGTGATGATGATGAGGATGATGATTATGATGATGATGATGATGAGGATGCTGATGATGTTGAGGATAAGGCTATCGATGAAGATGATCTGACCATGATGATGATGATGACCATGATGATGATGATGAGGATGAGGGTTATGAACGATGATGATGATGATGAGGATGAGGGTGATGAACAATGATGATGAGGATCGAGGTTGATGATGATGAGGATGAGGGTGACGATGAAGATGATGATGAGGATGATGGTGATGAACGTGAAGATGATTATGATGATGATGATGATGAGGATGATGATGATGTTGAGGATGAGGATGTCGATGAAGATGATCTGACCATGATGATGATGATGACCATGATGATGATGATGATGATGATGAGGATGAGGGTGATGAACGATGATGATGATGAGGATGATGATTATGATGATGATGATGATGAGGATGCTGATGATGTTGAGGATGAGGCTGTCGATGAAGATGATCTGACCATGATGATGATGATGACCATGATGATGATGATGAGGATGAGGGTGATGAACAATGATGATGAGGATCGAGGTTGAAGATGATGAGGATGAGGGTGATGATGAAGATGATGTTGAGGATGATGGTGATGATGAGGAGGATGATCAGTATGATGATGATGATGAGGAGGAGGGTGATGATGAGGAGGAGGAGGATGGTGATGATGACCATGATGAAACTGATGAGGATGAGGGTGATGACGATGACGATGAGGATGACGATGATGATGAGGATGAGGATGATGATGATGATGATGAGGATGAGGATGGGGATGAGGATGAGGGTGATGATGACCATGATGATGATGATGATGAGGGTGATGAACGTGATGATGATGAGGATGAGGATTATGATGATGATGATGATGAGGATGCTGATGATGTTGAGGATGAGGGTGTCAATGAAGATGATGACCATGATGATGATGATGAGGAGGAGGAGGATGAGGGTGATGAACGTGATGATGATGAGGATGAGGATTATGATGATGATGAGGATGAGGATGTTGATGATGTTGAGGATGACAATGATGATGATGATGACCATGATGATGATGACAATGATGATGATGATGATGATGATGATGATCATGATGATGATGATGATGATGATGATGATGATCATGATGATGATGATGATGATGAGGATGAGGGTGATGAACGATGATGATGGGGATTGAGGTTGATGATGATGAGGATGAGGGTGATGATGATGATGAGGATGAGGGTGACGATGAAGATGATGATGAGGTTGATGGTGATGACGAGGAGGATGATGAATATGATGATGATGATGAGGATGAGGCTGTTGATGAAGATGATGATGATGGTGAGGATGAGGGTGATGAACAATGCTGATGAGGGTGACGATGAGGATGAGGATGAGGGTGACGATGAAGATGATGATGAGGATGATGGTGATGATGAGGAGGATGATGAGTATGATGATGATGATGAGGGTGATGATGAGGATGATGATGATGATGGTGATGAGGATGAGGGTGATGATGATGATGATGATGATGACCATGATGATCATGATTAGGCTGAGGATGATGATGATGAGGATGAGGGTGATGATGATGATGAGGTTGACGATGATGATGATGAGGATGAGGATGATGATGATGATGATGATGACCATGATGAAGTTGATGAGGATGAGGGTGATGCTGATGATGATGAGGAAGAGGATGGGGATGATGATGAAGAGGAGGATGATGAGGATGATGGCATGATGACATCTGATGATGATGATGACGACGATGCTGATGAGGATGAGGGTGATGATGATGATGATGAAGATGGGGATGAGGGTGATGATGTTGATGATGAAGATGAGGATGAGGGTGATGGTGATGACGATGATGATGAACAATGATGATGATGATGAGGAGGAGGATGATGATGACTATATGATGATGATGATGAAGATGAGGATGAGGGTGATGGTGATGATGATGAGGATGAGGGTGGTGATGATGATGAGGATGAGGGTGGTGAACAATGATGTGTTAGGACAAAAACAAATTAGTTTAAATTTACCTATATAGCACCATTAGAATTTACCTAGTTCAATTATGCTAGCAACATTAAAGAACTTCCATGAAGTAATCTATAGTGGGAACCCACCACCCATACAACTTCGAAGTAGCTAGTGACATTGTGAATCTAGAAGCCATACCATATAAATTAGCTCTAAATGTAATTCTCTGTATCGCATATGCGATATGAATAATCCATAACGCATATGCGATATAACGCACATGCGATATAGCTTATCCATATCACATATGCGATATGGATAAGCTATATCGCATATGCGTTATTTGAAAATTTAAATAATTGGCAGGATTAAGGTTTGGCATTAGGTTTGGAAGCAGCTTCAGAATACCGAACCTATTGGCTAGGACAAATCAACCAGGGCTATTGCTTGTCTTTTAGAACTCTATCAATATGCTCAGATTAGATCCCGTGTTTTGATATGACATACACAACATTTTTTTATGAAAATGTACGATATTGTAGAGTACGAAATGATGATTTTGAATATATAATTTTTTCCTTCAAAACTATGTTTTATTTATTTATAATTATTTTTCTAAATGACACACGTAAGTTTTCGAAAATACATACATCGATTGTTTGTTATATAACTTTTGATTTCCATCACCATTTCCCATAAAAACTATATGGTGCACTAGACGAGATCAAGCTCTGTGATCTTATATTAACAAATCAAAGATTTCATTAATTTTTCCCCTAAAGTGTTGCACCCGCACATAAGGTTTTAATTTCAATCTTTTCTGACTTCAATAATTAATAATAATAAAAAAAAATTCATGAAAAATTCCGAATAAATAGTGTTGCACTAGGCCCATATGTCCTTTATATGTCTGCAAGATTTTATCCCAAATGGACATCATTTACCTCATATATTTCTGCACCCGCACAAACATATATGTTAAGATGTGCTGAAAATTTGAAAACCCACTTTCACGGAAACTAATTTTATAATCATTTTCACACATTTTCTCTGCACAAATGCTATATATTATGAAAGTTGATTCAATTACCTATCTTTTCTCTTTTTACTTCATCTTCAAATAAGTTAGGGAAGTACCCCTAATTGTCACCTAAAATCAGAGTTTTCTGTTTATTCCAGTATTATGTGGCATCTAAAGTGTCCTTAAAGGAGTCCATGATTGTGCATCAGCCCTTATGACACAGTGTGACTCAATGAACTTAATCTCAACTTCGATTTATTTAGATTTAGTATGATAAATTTTTATTTAAATACTCAGCTCAACACAACGTTGATGTCCCTCACTATAAACAATGCATTTAGAACATTCTTGAAATCAAAGCAATGCAACAAATTTAAACTAGTAAATTCTCACATTAAAATATTAGATGCCAACATATAGTCAAAGTATGGCTTCAACTATTTAACTCTAGTGATTATATCTACATAACTAACTATGGTATGTGTTTCAAGTTAGAGTTTTGTTTATTTAACTAAATGATATCATGCAAAATGGTAAGAATAGATGGATAAACCACAAAGATTTTGACTCCAACAATGACTTGATGAATAGATCATAGATAACGAAATGTGGTAATTGAATAGCATTAGGGTTTCAACTATTTAATTGTGGTGATTCTATCTACTAGGCAAACTATGGTAAGTGAATTAGATTAGGGTTTCAAATTTAAATGTGGTGATTCTATCTACTCAGCTAATTATTGTGATAGCTAAATTAGATTAGGGTTTCAACTATCTAACTATGATGATTTTTTCTACTTGGGTAAGTACAATAAATGAATCAAATTAGGGATTTGACTAATTTAACTTATTGATATGATAAATGATGTAATATCATCAAAATCAATGCATCTTAAAAATACTATTAAATCATATTGCATTTGCCAATGCACTATATAGATTTCAAATTAGAGACCCTAGAAAGAAAATGCCTTTTAATAGAGATTATAGCTGAGGTGAACAACAAGAGCGAATTTTCAACAAACACATAGTATTATATTTTATTTAAAACCTAAAAATATATAGCTGAAGAAAATACTCATAAAATTGTGTTTAGAAGCCTAATCACCATGTATTTTCTAGTGTTGTAGACACAAATGCACGGTTTTATATTTTGGAATTCAAATAATCCTTCTCATACATCTTAAGTAACTAGCACAACTACAATTTAAAAAATGATCGATATATACCTATCTTTCTTATCATCCATCATTTTCAAAATATAATGATGCCAATCCATATTTATCAACTACTTAAATATATGATTATACTAGTTTAAATGCTAAAAATTTCTATTTCTATTTCTATTTATATTTAATGGATTTAAAATTGAAATAAATCTACTTTAATTTTACTATGTGCATGTGAGTTTGAGGTCGGACAATCAAGGTGCATGCGTTCGAGGTCTGACATCACTCGCATGTCTCTACACATGTATCTACAGTTGATAGATCATCACACTCCAAATGGGACATGCAACACTCCACTTGTCTTCTTCCTTGCTCAACCCATCCTCCAACTATGCTACTAACATCCTCCAGATGTAGCATGAACAATTGATCAACCTGCATGTCCTCCAACAGAAGCATGGTGGATATAAAGCACACAGAGCTGGGTGGTGGTCTCCCTACATAGACATGGGCAGTGGCATCCCTTTGGATCCAATGGACTACTGCAAATACACCACGCATATCAAAGGTATTTCCAATCTAGTGTCTGTATACTAGGTTGAATTCGATATTCATTGTTTACATATTTTTTAAGATCTATGCATTACACCATACAGGAAAACCATATATAGCTTTAGAAATGATAACAACCCATTTATAGAAGAACTGTTGAAAGCTTATCCATTAGTTTTAGTTTTCCAGTTGTGAAATGGAAAAAGATTTAAATAATCTTTCTAATATTTGAACTGTCATAAAGCCTTTGAATCTATGACATCTTTGTAACAGGAGGTTCGCATTTCATTATTGCCTGTAAAATGAAACAAATCTAATTATTATTTGCTCAATTTGCTGCAGATAGTATTCTATAAGGAACTTTTTTTGTTTAGCAGTAATGGAAACTAGTCTGGCTAAGTTCCAATAGACATTCTTAGGGTACTTCAGGACTCTCATCACAGGCATCTCAATTCGTTTCGTTTTGACAGTAATTATTTTTTACAGAGATTATTCAGGTTTTATTATGCTGCTAAAGAAAATTGTTTGAACTCAAGTAACTTATGTGTGGGATATGATTTGAAATACTCTTCTCAAAGCACATGTGCAATTTTCTTCAATTAAAGGACATGCACAATTTTCTCCCATTTCTTTGCTTTATCTTGTGCACTGAGAAGTTTCAATGAATTACTTAAAAGTTAATTGTTTAGCTTTAGTGATGCAACTCTTTGTCAGAATTACCCACAACAAATTTGAATATTAAACAATTTGATTTTTTTTCTTTTAAGAGATATGTGATTTACACACATTTTTTGTTACAAAAGGTGGGAGTTCCGCATTAGTTAGCTTTGTAATGACAAGGAGACAGACAAGATGTTGGCTGGAAATTCTATTTGCAAGTGAAAAATCAGAACTATGATAATGAACAATTTGTGTTGTGCTGGCTGCATCGAGACAGAGGAACTAAACAAAACCAAGACTAGCAAAAAAAAGCATGAAGCGTGTCGTCTATACTTCCTCTTTGAGAGCAATGTCTACAACAGAGGAATCTTCCCATATCGATAAATCATTTTGGACTTCGAAAAAATAAACATCATGGTTGGGTAGGCGCTTTGATCATATAGAGTCATTTGAAAGTATGAAGATATAAATACTCTATGATCCTAACCCATATACCATATAGACGACTCTACATTTTTATGTATATGATGTATATCATACATTTGAATGTTGCACAATTGATTTACATTGGGATGTAAAATGTATCTAAAAAATATTTCATTTAACATTGCCCTCCTTTATGGAAAATATTTCCTCTTCCCTCAAATGTCTAGACGGAAACGTAAATCGAATTGAATTGAAACCTATTACATATTAGCCCCATTGCCCCATTGTCATGCAAATATGCAAATTCTTACTCTTTGTTGTGCAGTTCTACCATAGTCAAAACATTTGCAGAGAAACTTGAGTTGGAATTTGGAAAGGAGGAGGGTATTGAGGTAGTGAGCATTGCCCCTACCATAATCGCAGGCCCTTCCATAACCACCACAATCCCCTCTAGAGTCAATGTAACATTCTGGTTGATCACAGGTACAACTGGCAGCCTATCATCAATTATTATTTCCTAACATCGTCCTGTGTGTTCATATGAACATTTTAATACAAGAAATAATAAATCCTATTAGTATTTACTTAGTAATCCCATGTACTCTGGAAAGGCGATTCTTATTCATAGTTATCATATGTCATGTAGAAATTTTATAATAGCTAAGCATAAATGCTTTCTGGCTTGTTTTTCCCCCGCAAGTTTGCATTCATCCAGTCATTACTGTATTTCAACCCAAGAAGCATGAGCCGTCCCAACTTGATGAAAAACTATCCATCTCTCATATTGTGACACTACACCGCATTTCCAGCCACCTCTCAACTAAGATACTATGTTGGATGTACGCAGATAGAGCACTCACCACTACAATATTATCACATACCTAGTTGGATGCAAATAAGACAAAATGTATCTATACACATTTTCTTTTGTAAGCCAAGACACTCGCACCTTCAAACATGAGCAAAATTGTGCAAAATATGAAGGAAGACCACATTTATTTTGTTGTCCTAGAGCTCTCACCAAATTCTATTGTGGGAACCCTTGTGATTAGAGAAGACACTTGTGGTTAAGTGAGTGAATAGAAATATGAACCACATGCACATAGTCTACACGGTGACTGTGCTTCTTTACCTTTTTATTTTTATTTTTACATTATTGTGACTAGTTCATCGTGACCAACAAGGTGGCTTTGAGTTGGTGTAGTGGCTTACGTGGAAAATGTAGAGACATATAAAAAGCAATGTCAACTGCCACACGACCATTGAAAAGCAATGGCCAAAGTCCATATACCAGGGAGTGGCATGAGGATGAAGTAACCCTGCTAAGAAAATATATCTCAAGTTGAGCCTTCTTGGAGGCTCATATTATTCTATACCACACAAATTGAAGGAGGGATCAAGAACAAGATCAAAATCAAGATCAAGATCAAGATAAAGCAGGGCAAATCAAGAATTGGAAACAACTTGTTTTCTCAAATTACTAGTTTATGTAGCTTTTCCATGGCTACAGAAAACAATCCTGATCTCCAAACTCTTGCTTTTAGAAATATGGTGACGCAAAACGACACTCCTGTTCACCAAACTCTTGCTTTAAGAGATATCGAGGTGGGTCAGTCTGAAACTAGCCGTGTTGCTGGACGGACCTCTGGATCAATCATGCCATCTCTCAGGTTTTTTAAGAAGGTAGGGTTAATACCATTTCATTACATTTTCTTGGTTTTCCCTATCAATATTTAAGCAGTTGTGAAGAAAATCAACAATGCAGAATTAGCCCACGAAAATCAATTTGTGTGTTTTTTTTTTAATAGAATCAAAGGCAAGAAAGACCTAGTTATGTTTTGGGGGAAACGAGGAAAGTTGTAGAGCTGCACCTGGAGAAATCCAGATTATCCCCTATTCAACAATAATTTTCTTTACTGTTATGAAATTAAATTATCGAGAATGTAGCATATGCTTTTGGAAGGGAAATGATGACAATTTGTGGATAAAGCTTAAATTGGATGATTGGGAACATTGGTTGGTTGTGATACTCCCCAATGATATTGATATTAAAGATACTTGATTTGTCGCTGAATAGCATACGTTTTAAGTTCTTTCACTAAATATTTCCCAGGCTAGTGACATTGGTGAAGCATTGCACTTAATAGATAAAATTTGACTGTGAATAATATCTTTGTAACAAAGTGCATCATTCTCCCTCAGAAAAAATATTGGGAATGACAACCCCAATTTAAATTTAAGTTGTTTTGGATCTGATTGTGGGAGCTCCACCATTTTTATACCTCCATGGTTTATATTGATGACAAATTTGATGGAATGTGGGCTATGAAAATGGGAATCGTGAAGTATTTATTGTTCCAGGGATTCTAACTAGGGTTGCGTTATATTGATCACAAATTTGATGGAAATATTTAAGTTATAATTTTTTTTATACATTTCAAGGTTACCGCGCTCAATGGCCTAATAAATTTTAATATTAGGGTATCTGTTTACCGTTCAGTGTTTAGTAAAAAAATCGATATCATCGAAGGTGTTTTGACTTGGATGGATTGCTTGTAGGTGGTAGCAGAATTTATCGGGACATTCTTCCTTATGTTTGCAGGTTGCGGATCAGTTGTTATTGATAAGAAAACCAACCATTCCATTACTCATCTTGGTGTTTCGCTTGTATGGGGAGTGGCAGTGATGATCCTAATTTACACCACAGGTCATATTTCTGGAGCTCATTTTAATCCTGCTGTCATGCTGGCTTTTGCAACTGTGTGGAGATTTCCATGTGTTCATGTATGTATATATACAATATGATTAAAAAAGTAATCTTATAAGCTAATCAAATATTGCATGTGTGTTGTTATTTTATTGGTTGAAATAACTGGAATCTGCATAGACTCCAGCATACATAGAAGCTCAAGTTGTTGCATCAATCTATGCTGCATCAATCTGTGAAGGAAGGCCAGCGAGTGAAGAAGTCAGTAACTTCTCACCCTTTTTGCTTTCGCTTCCTGCCACTGTAACTGATCATCAATGTTGTTCTTGCATTCTTTGTTTTGAGACGGACTGGTATTGGATTTCCGTTGCCCAAAGACAATTACACGTAGAAGCTCAGTGTTGCAAGTTGTAATTGCAGTGAGGTTGTGATGAAGGCCTGGGCTCTTTCTTTCAGAAAAAAGGTATAGACAGGTTGCATACGAACCATGTTGTCAAAATGTGAGCCACCTGTATATTTTTGAATTGCTTAACGATTTTTGCATGGGACTCTGACAGGATTTTTTCTTTATCTCTTTTCAAAATTAGTTGGAAACTTCACCTTTCTTATAAGTATGAACCAAACTCGATAATGATTAACCAAGTCTTTGAGTATGCAAGTGTTCTAGGAGGCAATCTCAGAAAACTTGATACTAGTGTTTGTAAACCGTCATATTTTTTTGGAATTCTAGGTACGTTTTTGGATTTTTTTTTGGAATTCTAGGTACGTTTTTGGATTTGAATATGCTATAGATAATTACAAATGGCCATAGTTTTATTTGAAATTGAAGTTCGTTAATGACTAGTGGTTTATTGGGCAAATCAAGCTTTTCTCTTGCTATTTTTTAAATTAAGAATTTCTGGTTACCTATTCGCCTAGACAATCTGACTATTATGACTTTAGTAAGCCTAATGGACTTTAGTGCACATCCTTTGCACAGGACTTGACCTGAGCTCGTCGAATCATCTGCCTTAGCGCTAATGACTAACATGCAAATTAAAAAATAAGAAGAGTTTATTCCTGAGCATCACATACATGTTTAAAAGAAATTAAAAAGGCCGCATAAATTTTTTTGGGGATTCCATACTGAAACAGAAACTGCAAGTTGGGATTATTTGTTTGGAAAACCTAATAATTTATCATCAACTCTAAATCCAATGCTTTGTTGAAATTCTTGATCTCAGGTCAAGTCCCGTGTAAAGGAATGCACTATAGTCTATTAGGCTTACTAAAGTCATAATAGTCATAGTTTTCCACTTAACATTTAATTGTTCATTGTACAAGATTGCTATAACACTAATGGTATAATTTCAACTGTTATGATATTATGATAATTTGTAATAAAACTGTAGGTTCCTTTATTCAACAATGACCGCCAAACGGGTATCAAAACACTTAGTTACTACTTGTCTTCCATTGCACAATCAACCATCAGTCAAATGGGATTAAGGAAAATAAATTTATGGGTGTCAAACATAGGTTTTTTATATTTTTTGTAATCATGGTAACAATTTACAAGATAGATATACCAATAACTTGTGACTCACAACAGGTTAATGAGCAACCTTATCCATCCAATCTTAGGGGTGGCCTACTCTTAGAGCCTTGCCATAATAAGGCAATGTTTAGCAAACTTATCCCTCCAGTTTTGAACCTGTGTGACCTATATAGAGATAACACATGTTCTTAACCACTAGGCCCACTCAAATGCTCTAACCTACATTCCTCATATTGCAATATATATTTTCCAAAACAATTGAAATAAGAGTGATGTAACAGCATTGGATACTAAGAAATGATGAAAAGATGAAATAAAATCCTCTAGATTCGAAACCATGCTCACTAATAAGCATTTTAAAGATTACCAAAATCCACTTCTAACCCAATGGCACACAAATGTTGAAATCGCGGCCTATGCAGACGATTATTCATCAAATGCAATCTCTAAGGACGTCGATATCCAAGATTTCATAAAAAAAAATTAGAACAAGGACCGGGTCTGTTTGCAATTAATCTACGGTTGAATTATGAGAAATCCCACTGAATTCAAAAGAATATACTTGGCCATAATGGACACTAACAAAAAGGATCACGTCACGCTTGTATGATGATTTATCCACCTGGAAATGAAAAGCCGAGTTAGTGCAATTCCACTATCAGTCAAGAACTACCCATGTAGTAGTTAGGGTTCATAAATCCAAGTCTGAGACAATGAAGGGTGAATTTAAACAAAGTTGTATGTGCCAACGAAAATACCATCCATTCTATCTTTGACATAGATTATTTATCAAAAAGAAGATAACAAAACTACGCGGTTGATATTTTTGACTGAGCTCTCAGATTGAATATAGCAAAATTGATCTCCTTTTTTTTTTTACTAGTATTGACCAGTTGTGCATGATTTGTCGGTTGAGACACATATGGAACATTCTTTAGTGAAACAACATACCTGGAAAATGCAATAATAATTACATCGAAATTTACATTTGCAATTCCAAGATTTGTAGATTAAATTTTCAATGCTTGGATCATGTTTTGAGATAAAAGCAAGCGCGCTCACATCCGGGGAAAACTATCATTTAAAGGAGATGAAGAAAAAACATATTCCAATAAATACATGCTCTATATTTTATGTTAAATGAATAATCGGTTCAGCAACAATCATGCAGTGCGGTCACTTTTCACTGTAAATTGCAGGCTGATATTACTAAGTACTGATATTACCGAGTAGTTATACATCATATATCATAATTGTTTTTGATAATCACGTTTCTAGATAAGAGCAAGCAGGCTCACATCCTCAATGAACTATAATTTAAAGGAGATGAAGAAAAAACATATTCCAATAAATGCATGCTCTATATCTTATATTAAATGAATAATTAGTTCAACAATAATCATGCAGTGCCGTCACTTCTCACTGTAAATTGCAAGATGATATTATTGAGTAATTATACATATATATCATAATTGTTTTTGATAACTACAAAACATTTTAAATATATCAAGTGGTTATGTGTCACTCAAACTCCAATCCTAATTACTCTCTCTGAGTACTCTTGAATTTTGGTGGTGCACCATGAAGGTCAAGCCGCAGTCCTCTTTAGTGTACAAGGACAGTCCTTTAGCGTGCAAAGATAGATCAATCACGTGGAGGTGGTGTAAAAAAACCGAATGATTTTGTTTTTTTTCAGGACATGGAAATTATAGAAACAGGTGATGATTCTTCCAGTTCCATCGTTCAAGGTATAGGTAGCGTGTTCTTCCCAAATCTATGTGGCCTCTCTGCATATTCTATTGGCTCTCATCCTTTATATGTTCAACCATACCCGTTATGCATCAATGCACCTGCAACATGTTTATATCATTTCAATTCCTCTCTAAACGCTGGTTCCGAGATTAATCCATCCCCATATATATGGGAATACACATGTACCGCCTAGATATGGATGTTATGGGCTCTACGATTAACCGAGCCCTTGAATCTGCCCCTATGGATCTAGTAATCACCTGTGGATCTAGTAATCACCAACGATAAGGTATGTAGTTACCAATGACTTTACCACTTGATTCCCATATTTGATATCTTGCTAGGGCACATGTTTGCGATGTTTTCACCTATATGTAGACTAAACTGATATCCATTTTAGATCTATTTACTATATAATGTTTCGATCGATCATGATGAAGAATGGTGTAAGTTGTTATGGAAATTACAAATTTGATAAGAATTTGAAACAATAATTTTAGATATTTTGAAGATCGAATTTAAATCATCAAATTCAATAACATCGATGCTAAATGTTGTAACTATGGGCACTGACATTTGTTTATGAAGACATATATTTAATGGAGTTGAAATTACTCTATGGTGTGTGCAACATGCATGCATAGTCTATAATGGATAAAGCCCAAAATGAGGCCGAAAGGGATTTCGTTTAAAGGTACATCAAGAGACGAGTCGCTCATGCATGGAGATCTCAGGTTCTAATGGATTCTTGCGCTCCAGGGTTAGTGGTCGAAGTTTTTTAATGTATAGGCTGATGTTCTTACTTTTTTATATCTATGGTACGGTGAAATCATCTTACAACTTACCCTGGAAGGAAGTCCATAGTACTGAGTTCGAATATGTCTTCGCACCAAAAACCCCCTTCATTGGCCAAGGATAAGAGATGCTTGTGAGATATCCCTCATTGTTGCTTATACATCCCTTTAGTTGCAAAACTACTCGTGAATCTATGCTCAGACAACCCTTTAGCTGGAAGACCACGCTAAGATCTACACTTGCATCCCCCGGATAAATAATCAAAAAATTCAAATTTCTGATTCCGTTTCCCAAACTAACCCTCTCATGACTCGGAAGAACTTGACAGAGGTAATTCATTCTCAATAAAACTAAATGCCTCTCAAAATTTAGTGTTTCATCGAATCTTACAGGTACATAAAATATCCTCTACTTGTATGTATGTATTCATTTTCTGCAAGAAAAAAGCCAAGAAATACTCATTTTTTATCATTCACATGAATAGGTGCTCAAATTACATGGTTTTTCTACTGACAACTGAATGCTAAAGCTTAAATGTTATTTTTTCATTCTGGAGTTTAACTGCTATACAACTCTATTTATTGTTAACATACATCATGCTCCATTAAAAGTAATCTCTCCTCCATCCAGAAAGTGATATTTCAGCTGATGTCAGTTTTTTATATCAAGGCAAGTGGCTCAGCTTGCACGCTTCTTCTAGATTGAATGCTAATGCTTAATGTTATTTTTTCATTGTAATACTTTCAATTCAAAGGATGAACAGTGTTGGCAAACAATTTCAATGGTTATACGCATCAATGCAAAGGTTCTCGACATATCATACGAAGCTTGACAAAATATGAGGTCTGTTGGATCGACATTTAGTTACCTTTCATGGAACTTACACATCCAAATATATATAGTTGATTGACAACAAGAAAAAAGAAAGTATATATATATATATATATATATATATATATATATATATATATAGTATACAATCTGAAAGCAACTGCTATAATGCTCTGCTTGAATGTCTTTTTATTTCTCATCGCTCACTCGCTAAGTAATCTATTGGTTGCAGGATCGATGTAGGAACAAGTCAATGTTCCATATCGATGCTTAGTGAGTGTTTACGAGGTGTATGTGTAGTTCCGGGTGCGTTTGTTAAAGGGTATCATCGTGTGTGAACGGGTAGCACTCTTCTAAGGGTATAGTCAACGGTGAATCGATACCTCCATGCTTCTTGCTGTCTAAAGGCCTATCAACATGCATGCATAGACTAGTGGTTCTTTCTAGGCTTCCACATCGCAGACTTTTTCAACAAAATGTGAGATAGCGTTGAAATTTCCTGAGAAAATGAATGGAATACCTCTATATTTCACCCCTTCTTGAGATGCTCAAAGTATATGTTCTATTTTTCACCCAGTATGACCAAGTTAACAAAAAAAAAAACCCTTAGTTGTCTAGAGATGTTTAAAAAAAAAATTAAATCTAAATTATAGAGCCTTTTTACCTAGGTGCGTCCAACCTATTGTCCACTATGTAGGGCTTGCAACATAGTTAATATTTTATATAAAATAAGTATTAAATAATTTTTTCGAATTTTTTTTTTTTTAAAATGAAAAAGTTTCTATTTCAGAAATAATAAAGACTTGTGAATGGAACTTATACTTAATTTGCAAGAAAGGTAAGTACGATCCAAATGGATAGTTAATATTTTGTGACCAATTGAGGTTTAAACACATGTGGGGATTTTGCATAGAGCATAAAACATGCAATGATAAGGCAGAGTTGGTTTTCGTTTTTATATATATCTACCCATTAATATATATTATTCTAATTTGGTAAAATATTTTATGTTATTTAAAATATGATTGTGGTTGTGTTTACTTATATATTGAAATAGATTAATGATCTTAGTATACTTAAAATATAAAAATAACATTAAACCTAACACAATTGATTATCATATGATCAAATGATAGGTATGGCACTATACATGTTTTTTTACTAATCTAAAAATATAAAGAGGAGTATATCATATTCTCTTTTATTTAATTTAAGACATTTAAATATTAAGGCACTTAAATCACTAAAATACAACATCATATGGGGTACAATTACATGTAATGTTAATGTAATCATCAACGCCAGAAACATTTATTAATGTGCATGTGATATGATCATGTTTATGATTAAATCACTACTTAAATTGAATCACAAAATTGAACGAGATTAACTACTATAAACAACATTCTAATATTTATTGATATTTGTTCTCATACTTTTATTTGTTTTTGTTCAATACCAAAAAACTAGCAAGTATCCCAAGTTGTTGATGGCAACGTCGGGAACATTGCCACCTTGTGGCTCTTGTTATGATTTATGTTATGGGTCACGTATGTAGTATTTGTTGGATATATATTTATGGGTTAGATATTTCCTTTTTAATTGAGTTAAATTTAAAAATTACCCAATTTTAAAACAAGTGAAATAGCAGCAAGGCTGCTTATACCTGGCTCTTAGAAATATTTTATTGTGATATTGTATATAGTTTAAAGCTAGAAGTTAAAGAAATTATGAAACATTCAAACTTGAAACAATGTATTACTTGTTGCCATGGTACTTATATTTCTATGTGAGATTACTTGTTGTTTATAGGTTGTTGCATTACTTGTTACTTCTTGTAACTGTCATTGTTTAAAAATCATAGTCTAAAGTTTGTGGTAAATGCTTTACACCAAAGTTCAAACTCCTATTCAGAAGCATGCAATGG
>LPNX010721919.1:870816-909168 GCA_001517045.1 Pseudotsuga menziesii | reverse complement strand
AAACTGATTATCGAGTTTTTCTTTGGCTCAGCCATGCCCCATCTTGTCTCTTTGGGTTTCAGTTTGTTACAGCTGGTTTGGCAGCTAAGAAAGGACCCTGGTGAAAGTTTTTTTGAGAGCATGATGTGAACTCAGAAAGGACTTACCCCTTCAGAGTTCGACTTACCTTTTTTCTGTTAGTGTTTTCTAGTTACCACTGTACAGTTGGGTTCCTCTTCTCTGCGAGGTTGTGAACATGAAGGCAGAAGCATTGAACCCCATTAGTGCTATGCTCAACGCTACTAGGGTTAAATTAGTTTGAGTTTCATTATTAGTGTTCATTATGCATCATTTGTTTATTGATTACAGTTTCTAACTCTGAATCATTTTCAAAGTGTGAAGGTCTTACCCAGTTTCGAAATGTGGTCGCTTGCTTGGTGGGAGGTTTTGGGCTTCAACTTTCGCTGGTAAGCAACCAAACTTGGTTCTAATCCCAAGGAATTGTGTGTCATGCAGTGTGCCTCTCTCCACTAGGTACCATCCGGCCAAATTCTATGTCATAGAATTTAGACGAATTTCGGTTTTTCATTTTCGGTTTGGCAAGCTCCATGAGTTAACCCTTTTATGTGGACTCTGCGTTCCCCATTTTACCCTCTCTTTCTCCGATGGCAAATCCCACTATTGCAGTGGTAGCAGCTGTGCTGTGCATAGCTTTATTTCAAAGATCTAATAACATCTTCAAATAGTTTATTTTGCTCGGTCACATGAGTGCCGTTCAGTTTAATTTAAATTTAGTTATGGGTTTTGTATAATAAATGGATGACGTTAACAAAAACCATTTTATCATAAGCCATGAGAGATTTTGGACAGAGAATGAACCGCCCCAATTGACAAATACATCTAGTAAGCAGGCAATCCCTGAAACATTTTTATAATTGAATAATTATCATAATTATCTATATATATATTGTTTATTTCGAATTTGAAACCACTGCCATAAAATGTCATCAATTTGAATAGTATATTTGTCTCATCCTCATACAATCTAGACAAATCATAGACATAAGTCCACCTCTTTATTTTAAAATATAATTGATGTAAAAATTAAATTTTGTTCATTGATTTAAATAAATCACTAAAATATTAAAATTTTGGATAAAGATAAATTATTTTTTAAATAGAATAAATCTAATTACAAAATACGGATAGTTTAAATTAAATTACAAAATATGAATTGTAATATATATTAAAATTTTTGGACAAAGATAAATTGGTTTTCAAATAGAATAAATCTAATTAGAAAATATGGATAGTTTGAATTAAATTACAAAATATGAATTGTGTTATATAAAATATAGTTTGATAGAATAATATAGATGAATATTTTATACAATAAATTTAATTACAAAATATGAATTGTGTTATATTAAAGATTTAGTACGCTTTTTTATTTGAGATTTGAGATGGATTATAATTTATGCTTTTTCATTTATAGAGTTTAGACAAGTAAGACAAATATATTTATCAAGATTGATTTTAAGAAAAATTCAAAAATGAAAATAAAAAAATAAAAAAATAAACCATGTATAAATATATATTTTTTAAACTAATAAATATAAATATAACAATTATTTTTGATATTATTTAAAAAGATATATATTTTTAAACTAACAAATACAAATATGACAATTTGTTTTTTTATATTATTTAAAAATTGCAGTAAAACCTACGTTAAGTATCGTGTCCTATCATTAAAACCATATATACATTTTATCTCGAAAAAAATCGGGTAAATGGAATATAGCAATTATTTATTGATTTATTGCACATTTGATCTCGAAAAAATCGGGAAGTGGAATATAACAGTTATTTATTTGGGAAGTGGAATATAACAGTTATTTATTGATTTATTGTAGAAGGAAACAAGACAACGCCTGTGAGTCGTGACTATTGTTCAGGTTCCTCATATGATCGATCATAGACGTTTGACTTCGAAATTCACAACGCCACATCGATAGTGTCTCGCTTATCGTGATTTATTCCATGACTGAGAAGCTGCACCACCAAAATCCGCAATTTAATCATTAAGCACAATGGCAAATTTATTTAAAAAAAAAGACGAGAAATGCTAAGTTTATCTCAGAAGCCATTTGAAACCAGGAAGCAATGGATTTAGTACCTTGAGTGGAAAGCATCCAGTTGCTATCTTGACTGATAGCCCAGAAGAAATAACCCAACAGATGCCTCCGTTTAGCGAACAAAATCTTTGCTGCCACAGATTCTTTGTTGTCGTAACCAACCCAGATCAGATCTGACGAATATGAGTAGGCTGACACGGTTTTCTTGTCGAAGACCTCTGTTGCATTTTTCTCTTTAATGAAGTCTTTAATCTCGGAGAAGAACATAATTCCTATTTCGGCGCTCAGGTTTTGGTTGGGACCGGCAGCCACGGCGGGGGCTCCAATCCCCGTCTGGTTGAGGCTTTTCAGTATCCAAGAACGCCCATAGAGTGGCATTCCCATCACAACTTTGTGGCAGGTAACTCCAGAGTCGAGCCACGATCCAATTCCGAAGCTGGTGCTGATGTTGGAGGACGGATCATACAGGGCTGCATGAGCTCCAGTTGCAGAAGTGTCCCAGGAGCCATGATAGTCGAAGCACATTGCATTCACCCAGTCCAAATTTCTGGCAATGGATTTCGCCGGGTACGCCCTGTTCTCGGCCGATAGGAAGAAATGCTGTGCAAAATAGACGGCTACTGTAAGGAGGAGTCAAGGGCGACCCGAAGCCTTGGCTTCCGAGTTAATGACACGCCTCCACTTAGCGAAAAGCTTGCCTAAGTGCTTCATCTCCACCGCAGTTTGGGGAAACTCCCAGTCGAGGTCAAGGCCATGAAAACTGTATTTTCTGGCCATGGCGATCGTTGAATTTATGAACACCTTGCGGTGGGAGGTGTTGTTGGCCATTAAAGCGAAGGCAGTGGCATTCGACCCCCCCGCCGCCGATTGAAATGAGTGTCTTGAGAGAGGGGTTTTTCTTCAGCAGAGTCGGGGTGAATTCTGTGGGGTCGTCAGTGGCAGGGAATTCCACCTGGAATGTCTGGTCGTTTAAGTTTGCAAAAGCGTAGAAGATGTGCGTGAACAGGGTTGCGTCAATGGAGGATGGAGGCGTGAAAGAGGCTGTGTAAGATGGCCAGTATGCTGCCTTCACGCCAAACCTTTCTCCGTCAATGGATATAATTCTTATTTTTTAAATTTTAATATTATGACGTCATGTGGACACATGTCAACCCAAATCCAGATACCAAATCCCAAGGCTGACATCACCTCCTATCCACCAATCAGCTGTTGACAAAAATTGCTTTTTAACAAAATTAAAAAAAATATTTTACACACCCCTAAGTCTCACTTTGCAAAACAGCTTTTGATTTTTTTAAACTGCCTCAAAAGGCACCAACTAATAGCAAAGTCAAAGCAAAGTCAAACTTGATCGATTACAATATACATGCCTGAGGCAAGTATAATAATAATGCTTTATAGCTTTTCAATGTCATTTATTTATAGTTTTTTTAAAATTTAATGGTGTTATCTATTTAGAAGAACATTAATATCAAGAATAAATTATTGCATCGAAGAGGTGCATTCTATATTTCAGTAGGAGAGAGATGTGTAACTCTATCCGTGCTCATCCTAGAATTGACATGTGTTTTTTATAAAAATAATAAAATGTTATTAAAAATAACATGTGGGCTTAAATTAAATTTAAATTATTTAGAATTGCATATATATATATATAACAACATAAATTAGATAAACTAAAATCATAAACATTGGATTACACAGTTCCTCAACATCTCATCTTCAAATATTTTAACTCGTTAATTTCTAAAACAAACCAAATAATAGCTTACCGTACATAATTAAATGAGATAAATCAAAATTAATTTCCATATATCAATGTCATGCACAAAACAATAGATTATATATTATCATTCTTAAAATACATTATAAAAACAAGAACCACAAATATGTTTAACAAAACAAGGTGAAACACTGCAAACAATTAATTCCCTGCCAAAACATGAAGGCAGTGTTGTCCACACATGGAAACAACTCAGCACAAAGGCATAAGCTTCCTGTGAAATGCTATCGAATAGTGCTATGATGAGAAGTGACGAATGCGAATGAGAGTGGAGGAGCTGAGGAAGCTAGAAAAAATGGCAGTTGATAAAGCCAAATCTTCTCATGCGAATATGCAGTCTTTTTTTCGAGAAATGAAATAGTTGCATGAGAGTATAAGAGCTGGTTCAGATTAATCAATGGCCTGCTTTGTCATAATTTCAGAGGCTACGTAGCCCTTGAGAGCTCTGGGTGTAAGAACAGTAAACAACACATGGCTCATTGACAAATATTGTTCCAAATAGTATATAACACAATAACTTTGTGGATGTTGACTCTGTTGGGTGTTGGAAATTTAAATGATTTGTGCTTTTTAGAATCACCAAGAATATGTGCCATTTGTTGCCATCTGATTGGTATTAGGTTGATTTATTAATATTTAAAAAATATATATGTTTGGATACTTGACTCGTAAATAGTTATTTTTTGCCATTTTACAAGTCAAAATACTGCCCCTTCATAAAACTAAAATTAATTGTTATTAATGAAGTGTGAATTTTAATTTTACAGGTTATTTTGAAAAACATTTTTATTTTTACAAATAATTTTCATTGAGTCACACTAGGTCATAACTATTACTAATTAGTTATGAGTATTTATATATATTATAAATACTCATAACTAATTAGTAATAGTTATGATCTAGTGTGACCCAATGAACATGAGCTCAGCTTCGCTTTATTGAGATGAAGTATGATAAATCTTTATCTAAATACTTATTGCAATACAATGTTGATGTCCCTCACTATAAACAATGCATCTAGAACATTCTTGAAATACTTGAAAAAATGTGATGATGATGTCGTCAAAAGTATGTAGAGCGGGTACTCGACGTTGGATGCATAATTTAATTCTGCATCCAACAAGCTCTCCCAATCGAAAATTGGGTAAAAACATAGGGATATATGTCGAAAATATGAACAAAATAAGTAGTTTTTTTTTTATGATACCTATCCCCACATTTATACTAAATAATTGTTTAAGACATATACGGAATTTCAAATTTAAAGCAATTTCATTGGCTGACACACGATGACATGAAATTTGAATTAGGGTTGATGAGTTGAAATTCCTCTAATGTATGGCTTCAATTTTTTAACTGTGTTGATTCTATCTACATGGCTAACGATGATATCTTCTTCAAATTAGGGTTTTGTCTATTTAACTAAATGATATCATACAAGCTTTTGACTCCAACAATTACTTGATGAATAGATCATGGATACCATTCTACTTGACAAACTATGGTGATTCTATCTACTTAACAAAATGTGGTAATTGTATCACATCAGAGTTTCAACTATTTAACTGTGGTGATTCTATCTACTTGGATAACTATGGTAACTTAATTAGATTAGGGTTTCAACTATTTAACTGTGATAATTTTGTCTACTTGGGTAACTACAATAACCAAATCAAATTAGGGATTTTACTATTTAACTTATTGATATGATAAAAAATGTAATATCATCAAAATCAATGCATCTTAAAAATACTATTAAATCATATTGCATTTACGAAGGAACTGTATAGATTTCAAATTGGAGACACTAGAAAGAAAATGCCCTTTAGTAGAGATTATAACAGATGCTCCTCTCAAAAGATCTCAAGTATCCATTTATAGTGGAGGTGAATGACGAGAGGTACACACCAGGTCTGTAAACAATCATGTCGCACCATGACAAAAAAATCAATGAAAAAAATTATGCAAGATGTGCGATAATTTTCTCCAGCGTCATGGTGCATTTTCGAATACAAACGCCCGATGCGTGAAGTTTCAACAAATATATAGTAATGTATTTTATTTAGAATTAAAAAATATATAGTTTAAGAAATACTCATAAAATTTTGTTTAGAATCCTATTCGTGGTGTGTTTTCTAATACTGAATGCCCTGGTCATGTATTTTTTTTTCAGAGGAAAAAATACCAGCCTTTGTTATTCATATGAATCAAAAGACATCTTTTACAAATCAGCATATCAGCATAACTGCCAAGCCAGAACCATCACAAAAATATGTGACAATACATAACAACTGCCAATCCAGATCCATCAACATATAAGTGACAATAAACATAACCGCAGGTTCTAAAAAGAAAAAGTCTGATCATAGCAGACTTTTCTCATCATCCCTGAAAAATCAAGTCAGATAGTACTGAGAAATATCGAAGATGAACTTCAAAACATACAATCTGAGCAATATATGCTGGCATGAAGAAACTCAACAAGAACAGAAAGTGATACCTAGTCAACTGCTAATAACACGCTGAAAAATGAAGTAATCAGCTACTCTAAAAGAGATTGAGTTTGCCATGATTCACAATCAAAACATCAATAGTTTCTGTAAAAGAAACAACTCCCATATCCAATTTCAGGCCTTGTTTGGAGAGTGCATCTGCCAACGAATTATGCTCACGATATGTATGTTCAAAGATCATCGGCGGGTCCTTTTGAAGCATAAGTCTTATGTCACAACACCAGTGCATCAGAGATGGAACATCAAGTGCAGAATTTCTGTTAAGCCAAGAGATAATAACCATGGAGTCTCCATATATTAGCTACAATGGAATACCCATCAATAGACTGACTCTAAGAATTCCCCAACATGCCAATAACTCTGCTCTTGTATTCGTACTGCTCCCACAACCCATTGAAAAACTGAAGTAATGAGAATCATTGATAAAAACCACATAACCCGATCCACCTATATTCTCCGCGGCTGCACCATCAAAGAAGCCACATGGGAAACATTTTACCGGTTCAGGGTCAATATTGCGAGTTTTATGAATTTTCATAGGCACAGGGTAAGTGGTTACCAATCCATCAATTTTGGCAATCAACGAGGAGAAGGATGGTTTCTTATTTTCAAATATGCAGAGGTTTCTTAATAGCCATATTCCCCAAAAAATGAACAGAGGCAGGTAGCTGTAAGGTGCAGAATTCGCAGTACGTGAAAACCAATGGCCCAAAAAGGAATGAACAGAGCTGGAAATGGGAAAGGAGCAGTTAAATTTAACCTCAAAGTGAGAGTATATACGGGCAGAAAAAGGACAGCTGAAGAACAAATGATGGATATTTTCCAGATTACCTTCACATAGAACACATCTACTTGGCCCTAGTCATGTCGTAGACACGAATGCACCGTTTTATATTTTATTAAAAAATATCGTTATTTAAAAATAAAACCTAATCATGGTTTGTTTTATAATACTAAACCTCTAGTGCGTGGCACACAAACTAAAACACTAGAATATATTTTATGAAAAAAAAACACATTATTATTTTATTTAAAATTTGGTTAAATTTTATTTAAAATCATAAACTTGATGCATCACCTAATAAACCACTCCCCGGTGCATTTATTAGAAATGAACACACTGGAATTGGTTTATGTGTTATTAAAAAATAGAATATTTTATTATTTTATTAAAAAAACTCGTTACATTTTATTTAAAACCCTAACATGGGGTGCATTATTTAATTAGAAACGCCTTGATGCGTGTAATATAACATAACACATTGGTTCATGTTTCATTAAATAAATAAATAACATTAAATTTTATTTAAAACCTTAATGGCAATGCGATTTCCTTTCAAACTGCCCCATGATGCATCCTATTATCGGGCGCACCAAAACAATATTTTATAAAAAAAATTACCATAGGGCTGTCAAACTCGTTTTTACCCCCAGTGCATTTGAGGCATCTACACTAGGGTTGTACATCACCCATCTAGACACCCTACTACTTGTGCTCATTCCTCATTGGCAGTTGACACATTGCTCATCTCTATTAGCTGTTCACTCGAGTTTGAATTTTTCCAAAGGGCAGGAAAAAACTCAGATTCTCCATACATAGTCAGGATGTGTCCCCAATGTGTAGTTAAGTAGGTATTTATTTTTATTTTTATTTTACTATGGGAATCGATAATAGGGTTTGGGATGGTACTCACGTGACACGGGGGCTAGGGATCCATTCTCGCTACCACTATACCCCTAGGTGCTCCACAACAACCCACAAGCCATGGGACACAGGTAAACCCAGGTCACAGGATTTGAACTCATGACCTTATTTATAACAAGTGCGTTCATATCAAGCGATGCCAATGAGCCACTCCCGTGTGAGATATTTAATCAAGTAAATTAGTTGTTACTTGATAATTTAAATTTTTGGCATATTAATTTTTTAAGTTATGCCATTATTTGTCATGTTTATTAAAACAAAAATTAAAATATCATGCAGTGTGTTCAAGCCATTCAGCTCACACCGGTTGTTGGTGCACCTTGTAAAATGTTATAGGGCTCATCGCCAGTGGGGCAAGCCAAAAAACTCGAACTCACCGCTTCAAATGTGCACTATACTTTTGTCGCACACCACCACAACATCAATTTTATTTTAAAAATTATGAACTAATGTGCGGTGTGTTCTGGACACATAAGCAAACCGTTGTTTTAGTTCCCTTGTGTGCATCGAACACACCAGTGAACAATAAAAAGAACACATTAAAATAAAATTATATGGTTCTTTTAGTCCACTCCAACGCATCAATAATGGTGTGCTGACGTGATCTAAATGCACTTCCTTACGCAATTTAAAATTTACAGAGCATAAAGAATCATAATTCAACAGTGCTTCTAGTGCACATAAGTGCACTGTATTTTGGTGCTATCACATGTAGTAGGCGTAGACCATGAACACATTCCCCATCAACCACAAATTAAATAAATTGCATGACATGGCCTAAATGCAACGACCACTGTAAATTTTAAATTTCCCAGACTCTAAAATATCATAATTCAATGATGCTCCTATTGCATGTAAGTGCACCGGTTTTCAATGCTCTATCATGTAGTATGCACACCATTGACATGTTCCCTATAAACCATAAAATAAAATAAACAATTCTCTTGTAGGTGTTGATGTATTTGTAATTTCGGAATGTATTCACTTATTGTATTTCATTGTATCTCGATGGAGATGTTTATTCCTCCGATCGGGAGAGTCATTAATATAATAAAGTCATGTAAAGTCAATGAGGTTAAACCTCCATTGTAAGTCGAGGCAATAGTCCCCATAGTTGAGGGGTATTAAGGTTATTAGACTCTCCTAGTGAGGTCGACCCTGTAGAGTAATTGTTAAGTGGAAAACTAGTATAAATAGAGAGTTAGATTCTCTATTTGAAACGCACACTCACTCAACAATAGCACATGAGTGAGAGAAGAGGAGCTCGCACAAGTGAGAGAGAGAACAACTATCAGAGATCATCTTTGTTTCTTTGGGTTTTACTTTTTCCATTGGTGCTCATTCTATCTCTAAGGAAGTTGCGGGGTTTTTCCTTTATGGTTTCTCCAAGAAAAATTCTTTGTGTCTCTTGTCTCTTGTGATTATTGCTATGCATGTTATTCTCTCAGATAAGATCCTAGATAATATTGATTAAATGATAAAAATCTAACATGGTATCAGAGCTAACCTGAGAAGAAGACCCCGTGTAGCTGCAGAAGCTAGGGATTCTTACTTTGTGGGTCTCTCTACACAGATCATAAGAAAAAGGAGGCTATGCTAACTCTCTATTGAAGGGCACATCTTTCTGTCGAAGCAGAATTTGATTCTGGGCATTTTTTAGTTTTTTGACCTGCCACTGTTGCGGGAAATTAGGGATTTTCATAGTGTTGATGTAATTGTCACATTCGAAATGTATTCATTTGTATATCTTATGTATTGTACCCCAATGTTTATTCCGGGAAGTGTTTGTAATGTAATTGAGTCATGTCATGCCCCGATGTTCCGATCGGGAGTTTCTATAATGTGAACAAGTCATGTCAAGTCATTGTGGGTAACCCTCCTATTGATCAAGGGTTAAAGTCCCCACAGTTGTGGGGCCCTAGGGTTATTAGACTCTCCTAGTGAAGTTGGCCCTAGTGAGTTATTGTCAAGTCAAGAATTAGTATAAATAGAGAGTGAGCCTCTCAATTTATCACACACTCACTCACACTCAGTTGTAGCGCATAGATGAGGGAGAAGAAGTTGCTGGGGCTAGAAAGAAAGAGACAACTGTTGTCGGGAGATCATCTTACTGTTTTGGGGTTTTACTTTTGGTGTTGATTCTATCTCTGAGGAAGTTGTGAATTTTTCTCCATTTATGGTTTCCCTAAGGAAAAACATTGTGTTCATTGTCTCTTGTGTTTGATTGTTGTGCTTGTTATTCTCTCAGTTAAATATCCTAATATAATGCTAGCTTGAATGATAAAATTCTAACATGGTATCAGAGCTAACCTGAGAAGAAGACACTATGCAGTTGCGAAAACTAGGGATTCCTACTTTTTGGATCTCTCTCCACATATTTTCAGCAAAAGAAGGTTGGCCTGACTCTCCTCCCTAGGGCGCATCTTTCTGTTGAAGCAGAATATGATTTTGAGATTTTTCAATTTTTGACCCGACAATGCTGCCGAAAATTAGGGCTTTCCACAGAAGTGGAATTTTTGAGTGAGCCCAGGCCTGGATTGATCTCCTCCTCAAAATCAAAGTTTAGAGATCAACATCAAAGCATTTGGTTGGACAAAACTTTGGGAAAGTCAAACCCGAATCTGCTCCTGAGCTAGCACTACAAAAATTCAGCTTCAAATCCAGTTTCGACATCTTGACCTGGTAAGATCTAAATCTTTTGTATTTCCATTTGAGGCTCTCAGTTAAGATGTCTCACCATATACCAAGCTTGATGAAAAGCTTGAGGACGCTGATAACTTCCGAGCTTGGAAGTATAGGATCTCCCTGGTCTTGGAAGAAAATGAGTTGGACTCCTACATCAATGAGGAGGTTCCAGTTCCAGAGGGAGATGAGGCTAAGGCCTTACACAAGAAGAAGTTGGTTATGGCTAAAAGGATTATTGATGATTCAATCAAGGATCACCTCATACCAAAGGTGTTCTCCCTAAAGACACCTAAAGCTATGTTTGATGCCCTAACCAAACTGTTTGAAGGAAAGAACATAAACCGAAAAATGACTTTGAGGAACCAGTTAAAGAATGTGAAGATTCAGAATGCAAAGACCATACAGTCATACTTCACAAGGGTCTGCCAGATGAAAGAACAACTTGAAGTAGTGGATGAAGAAGTGGAGAATGCAGAGATTGTAATGACCACCTTGGATGGTCTCCCTAGGACATGGGACTCTTTCATTCAAGGGATCTGTACCAGAAAGAAGCTAGTCAAGTTCAGCATACTATGGGAAGAATTCTCACAAGAAGAAGCTCGGATAGCAGCTCGAGAAGAAAAGATGGGAAGTGAAGATCAAGCTCTCACAGCTCAATCCAAGAAAAACAGAAGAGACCATCATCATCATTCTAAAGGTAAGCATTCTTCCTCCAAGAAAGCTCAACTCAGATGTTATACTTGTGATGAAATAGGACACTATGCCAAAGATTGTCCTAGAAACAAAAGAAATTCTCACAAGAAGAAAAACAACAAGAGAAGACATCATGCTCATGTTGCAGAAGATGATGAACCTTCCACAAAGAGAAACAAGCAAGAAAGTGATGATTCTTCAAGTGATGAAGAATATGTTTTGATTTATGCTCTCACGGGAAACATCACACATGGAAGCAATGATTGGCTTATAGACAGTTGGGCTTCCAAACATATGACAGGATTCAAAGAGTCTTTTGTGAAACTATCAGAACATGGATCACCCCACAAGGTGAAACTCGGAGATGACTACCAGTATCCAATAAAAGGTAGTCGTAGTAAATGTTTTATGAAGGTAAACTTTAAAGGGGGTTTCTTTTAAAGAAGGGTGTTTTTTGTTTCCACATGAATGTGACACTATGCACACTTGCTCAAAATTCTCCAAAAGATAATCTTTTCTCAAAATTCAGCATGAGTTTGATTGACTTAAAATCTATATGCCTAAACTATCTTTTATGGAAAATGTAAAGATAATAAAAATGTATATACAAGATGAGCTATGTATTCATGTCTTGAGGTGAAGTACTAACGGAGATCAAAATGAACCCAGAAAAGTGAGAAATGGATAAAAGGGTCATTCAACAATCAAAATTTTATAGATAAACATGTTTCTAACAAATTAAGAATCTTTATTGGAAAACGTGAATCTTGTGGAAAATTTTGAGAGGATTTTCTCCATAGTCAATGAAATAAAAAAAACAAATTACTTTCTTACAAAAAATTATTGTTTAATTACATAATGCTAACATTAGTCTTAAACTGCAAGTTTCTCTTTTGTTGGAATTTAACACCAAATTTGATGATAAGTGTCAAGACATGAATAACGATAATGACATTTTGCTTCAACAATTGAATGATAAGGATAAGTCTATCCAAACCTTGTGCAATTTTAATCAAATCCTTGTAAAAACTATAAACGAAATCATAAATAGTAAGGGGAATAAAGAAGAAGTAATTTACATATTGCAAAAGAATCCTCAAACTTATTCTAAAGAAACTACTCCTGCGTTTTTGTTACTAATTAGCAAATTGAAAGGTATTGGTTTTATGTAACTTTGCCATATTGAGAAGAATGGAGGTGGACATATATCACCATAATATTTTGGGTGATTTACCACCCCAAACATTCCATGGCATCCCATTAAAATGGCCACTTCTATGATCAATTGTGTGAATGTTACAATGTCTATGAAAACATCCTTAGAAATGTCTATCAAAATTTCTAAAAATATTACAAAAACATCTTAAATTATGCTATTTGATAAAAGATGTATAGATCTCTTATATTTTGATGGAGTATTGTATGTTGGTAGTTTCCGCCTGTAGTAACTAGTTTTCTTTGGAACTAGTGGTTACAAATTGTAAGTATTGATAAGAAAGTTTGTTGATGGTCCTCATATGATGTAATAGTTGATGCAAATACTTTGTTTACTTTGATTCAAATGAATATCAAGAAAATGTTTTTTTCTTTCTTTCCGAGTTTTGGGAAAAAATTATACCACTTTTGCAAATATTATCGCTTTCTATAAAAACATTGTCAAACCTTAAAGAGATACCAAATTAACATCCACTGAAGATATATAACCCATTTTCATTTAAGGTTTCTATTCAAAGTAATATAGGATTTTAGAAATAAATAAAATCCAAAAAAAAATTATTAGTTGTTTTTTAATATATTTTTTTCCAAGGAAAAGAAATAACTTTATTCTTATTGAATAAACATGGGATTCCCTCTAGGAGCATAAATTACGGTACATCAAAATTGCCATGAAATTTCTTACATTGTGGGCTTATTTGGTCATAAAAAAAATGATTCATCGTTTGGTTATTTACAATTTTCTTCACCTCCATTAAGCCTAGAGGAAGAGCAAGAGCCATTTTAGATTGCTTGTCAGCTTCTGAATTTAGATATTTGTAAATATGGTGAAAAGTTATTGACTCAAAAGATGCCATTTGTTCTCTTAATGTTTTCAATATATGTTGGAGATGTGGAACATTTATCTGTATTTTTTTGTTTTCCCAATCTATTGTCATCTTTGAGTCCTTGAAGAGATTTAAATTCTGAACTTGTTTTTCTAGTGCCAATCCGAGGACTGACCAAGGTGCTACTAGTTCCGCTTTATTGTTTGTGCCTTGATCCAGTGTGAAGGTAATCTCAATTTTTGTAGAGTCATTGAGGTATAAAATTCCTCCAACACCACCTAAAGGAGGTTCACCTTGACTTGCTCCATCAAAAAAACCCCATGGACTGGATTTGTCTATTTCTGGTGCTTTGAGTACTCTTTTTGGTTTTGGATTCAGTACTGCTTGATGTTCCATCAGCTTCTGCAAGAACACATTGATAGTTATTTCTGTAGGTGTTCGTATGTCTTTTTTTTTTGTAAGTTAGCAAGGAACCTTGTATTGCCGAAAACAAAAATAATGTTCCAAAAATTTTCCGCTACCTTCCAGAAGGCTAAGTAAGAAGGAAAGGAGTGGCTAACTGCCAGAAAAAGATCCTGGAATACTCATTTGAAATGGCACTGCTGAACACTAAAGCTATATCCAAAATAGGATCTTAGCATAGGGTAGGTGAAAGAGAATCTATGACTTGTAGATTACAAATAAGATGGTCCGGCCTTGAATCGGGATGAGTCTCAGGTCTTCCTTATTTTCATTATTTTTTCTTGACTTGTATCCATCCCCCCTGAAGCTAGGGACACTAAGGCCAGTTTCCATGGGTCACTAGAATCATGGTGAAGTTCCTTATCAAAATCTGAAGAGGAAGATTCATGATATCGTTTTTTCCCTTGTGGAAGGCCGCTTTTCGTGCTTTCATCTTTTTGAAGAGGCATGTGCACCTCAGGCGGAGGTGGAGTGGGCCTATGATCCTATTTTTTGGGAGATTATTCATCTAGCTGATCATATTGATTGTTTTCTTCATGTGAGGGCGTCCAGGATTTCCAACTTTTGGCTCTGTGAGCCTTCGTTGGGTTAAACTTGAATGGAGAGGGGAGTTTTTCCTCAGGAATGGTAATAGAAAGCGCATTAGGCATGTGATGTCATAGTCCACCTCTGTCCACTGTGGATTTAAGCACAAATTGATCTTGAAGCATGCCCTATGATATTAAGAATCCGTCTAATCTCTTAGATATTTCTTGATCCCCACCTCTGTTGTTTTTCCAAGTGGGTTCTAGTCGAATCGGTTGAAGGTCTATTAGCTTCTTTTGTTCGAATAAAGTACTAAAAAAATTGTCTAGAGCATCTGACCATGCGTTTTTTCCCCAAATTTCTCCTGAAGATAGAGTTAAATTCAGGTCTCCTACTAGTATCAAGTTGGCATGCTCCAATGCACCATTAATGATTAGGGTTTCCAAATATTTCCTTTGTCATAGAAAGGGTCATAAACATTTAGAAAGAAAAAATGAGTCCCTGTTTTTGGGTCTTCCATTTCAGTTCCTAGAGCATCCTTATACTCTGTTTTAGCATGAAAAATTATGTCTGGACACCAGGATGTTAGTAGTCCTCCTGAGTGTCCATCTGCATCAATTGTTTCCATATGCCAATCCTTCATAAATACACTCATTACCTCCTTTGCTTTCTCCCTATCCGTCATCGTTTCTTGAAGTGCTAATATTTTTGGCTTCCTTAAATTTATTAACCTATGGAGGGCTGTTAATTTGGAGGCCCCTCCTATCCCCCTCACATTGTAAGAAAGGATGAGCATTAGGAACTGCTGTTAGGGTCCTTTTTCACTCTAAGAGCCCTTCCTATGGTTGATTTCTTTCCCTCCTTAATTTCCTTGGCTGCTTGTATCTGCGCCTTGTTCAAAAAAGATTTGCGTCCAACTGCTAGTTTTGGTGTGTCACTATGGGCTAAACCCCCAGTAGAGAGTAAGTTATCATGTTTTCTCATTCTAGGCATCAAATCATAGCCCTTAAGGTCTCGCAAGCTAGCATGTTCTGTTTTAATGAGTACCTTCACTCCTTCCGTTATTTCTTTTGATGAGTTGTCACCCTCATCCCTAGAACCTTCTTCCATAATGGTATTTGACACAAACAATAGAAAAAGAAAAATCAGGAATATTATTTCCTTTGGTCGACGTAGTATCACTGGGTTCAGCCATGTCATCACCTTTCTAATTTACGCCCGAGGTTGGATGGTGCTCGTCCTTCTCCTCTTCAACCGCTTTGAGATTTTGATCCATCACCTTCACCTCCATTCATATGTATTCAATTGCACATTCAAAGTTATCAGGAACAGTCTTTGTGGGAGCGAGCCTTTCCCCATTATTAATTTTTTTAACCCATATTTTCTTATACCGGTTTTCACTATTCGCTTATATTCATAGTACCATTTTTTTGAAGGTGACCCACCTATTTGTAGTTGAAGCATATGAAAGGAAATTTCCAGTAGTCAATTCGTTAAGACCAGATGCTCCCATGCATCTTGATTATAATTTCCTTGAATAGACCTTCTCTCATGTCTAATTCGACTAGTATGCGCCCACATATTCTATCTATCTTGTTTGCCCAGTCATCCTCAAGCTTAATCACAAAAGGATTTGAACCCGAAATCCAATGACAGAATCCGACGACATCCGACGTAATGTATGGATGTGTCGGATTGAAATGATGAAAATTACTGTACCTTTCGAATTATTTTAGCATCGATGAATATCTGACGCCAGTAGCGTAGGTTTTTTGACGGAGGTTTTATCGTTGGATATGTGACGGTGGAATGTCAAATTTGAAACAATTGATATTGTCAGATATTCGACGCAAGAGTGTCGAAATTTCAATGAGGATGTCGTCGGATATCTGACAAGAGAGTGTCATATTTTTGATGTGTTTGGGCTGTTTTTTGAAATAATATAAAGACATATTTAAAATTGTTTGACCCATATTTCCAATGGTAACTATGTTCATGATCGTCAAATATTCTACAACTATGCAATTATAAATTTAAACATTTTTAAACATTCTGACATGTTTGCTATAGAAGCGACGAACGGTTTGTGAAGATTATTTACTCCTCGATGGACGGTTTCAGGAATTTTTTTATTCTTCAATGGGCGGTTCCGGGAATTGTTTTTTCTTCGACAGACAATTTGCGGGGATTTTTTTATTCTTCGACAAACTTCCATTTGAGAAAATTGTGATGCATTGAACTTGATTTTTTTAATATTTTTGATAGTATTCATTCACGAAGTTTGTGACAAAATGTCAAATAGAAATATTCCTGATCCAAACACAAACAATCGACAATTGCTTGTTAGACTATGGGATGCAGCGAAACGAAGGGGTGATGGCAAATTTTATTGTCCATGTACTCAATGTAGGGGATTTAAGAGGAGAATAATATTGATCTCAACAGACACAAAAAATTGCAGGGAACATGGACACGCTGAGGGGGAAAATGAATATCGTCCATTTGTAGGTTTAGCATTATAAAGTTTTTTATATTCTTTGCTTTGGTAAATGTATGAATTACTTTAATATTTTCTATATTAATGTATATCTATTGATGTTTCCATGTATTTATAAAGGAAATACACCCTACGGAATATCGTCTAGAGGAAGTGCTTTCAGATCAAGTTCCGGATCAGGATCATGGAGCGTCTATGTTTAATGGAGAACAAGTGAATGATCATATTGAACAAGATGATCATAATGATAATGTAGTTGAAGATGATGGTACAAATACATTGATCCATGATTCATTTAATGTTAGAATGGATGATGACGATGACGATGATAATGAAAATGATGATGACTTTGATGATGTTCATGATATACCTCTTCTCGATAAGGCATATGAATCCCTTTATGAAGGCTCCAAAACAAATCTTCTCTCTGCTGTATTGTTGATAATGAACTTGAAGGTTATGAATGGTCTTTCAAACATAGCAATCACATGGATGCTAAGGTATGTAAAATAATCCATCACATATATAGGATCATGATAAAGTTTATCTGTATTCCTCTAATAATTGTATTGTTCACTCATCTTTTATCATTGTACAGATGAAGTGTGTTTAGTTAATATTATTTATTTATTAAATTAACTATATTTTTATTTTTTTTGCTGTAGCTTGATAACTGAATTTTTGTTACCACCATCAAATATTTTACCTCGCACATATCGAGATTTATCTTCCATCATGAAAGATATTGGAATTCATTATGGAGCAATTCATGAATGCCCTGATGACCATGTTATATATTATAATCAGCATGAATTTGCAATAGAATGTCTGGAATGCCATACAAGTAGATATCAAATAGATAAAGTAACAAAAAATGTGCCTCAGAAGGTTCTTCGTTATATTCCCATCATTCCACGTTTACAACGATTGTTCAGGTGCAAAAACATAGCGCAATTTATGGATTACCATGCCAGAAACAGAAGTCAAGATGATGTTACTCGAAGGCCTGCAGATGGTTCTGATTTTAGAGATATGGAGGAAAAGTGGCCTCACTTTAAAGAAGAACCATGTAATCTTAGGATTTCTTTGGTAGCAGATGGTGTTAATCCATTTTCATAGATAAAATCCATTTACACGGTGTGGCCTATTTTTGTTATCAACAATAACATTCCTCCATGGTTGTCAATAAAAAGGGAGCACATAATGTTGTCGATGATTATTCCAGGTATTTTGTGTTTACAACTATTTTATTTCTAATGTAGTTGTCGCATCTTATTTGTCGTATTATGTTTCCTAATTTCATATATATATTTTTTATTTTACTCTTGTGCATGTTTTATATATCTTAATGGTTCTCATAATGATATATTTTATATGTAATTCAAATCAATTAGGTAAGTTCCAAGTCAAAGATATGAATGTATATATCGAACCTCTTATAGATGAGCTACTAAAGTTATGGAATGGAATCACTATGCATGACGTATCTAGACCAATACGACAAAGGCAATTTCAATTCTATGCAATGGTTGTATGGAAAATACACGATGCCCCTGGGTTAACTTCATTTTGTGGTTTGTATTTTTAACTTCCACTTTAATTGCATTTAATTATATGGATTAGTTAATGTAGTTTATATATAATAAAATTGACATAGATATTCCATATCTATATATTGTAGGTCTTCAGACAAAGGGTAAATTTGCATGTCCAGTTTGTGGTCCTAAGATAAAATCTTGTTGCTCAAAAAGCTTAAGAAAGGAGGTGTTTGATGAGTATAAGCATTTACTCTCTAAGAGTCACAGGTATAGAACAACTGAAAAAAATATTTTCAATGGGAAGTAGGAGATTGCATTAAAACCACAGAGAATGACACCTCACCTTTGGAAGATGCAACACTGGATCATCGTATATGAATTGTTATGTATTTTAATTTTTATTGTGATTTGTTTACTGTAGTGGCCATATTTGATTTATGATGTAATTTATTTATAAATTAATATTCATGATGTCCATCGTGATCATGAAGGCATTAATGGGCTTCCACGAGGAATGAAAAGTTATCCTATACAATTCAGCAGGTTGCCCTACTATGAGAACCTACAAATTGCTCATTTGTTTGATACAATGCATATTGGAAAGAATGTTACAGAAACATTATGGTGACTACTGGAGCTGACGAGGGAGAAAGATAAAATTGTGAAAGCTTGCAAAGACATTCAAGAAAGAAACCATGCAATGAAAGATGTCATACAATTTCATAGCAATGGAGACCAAGTTAATATAAACTCAATTCCATGGATGCTTATGGAGCAACAAAGCAATGTTCTCAAAGAAGTAAGGCAGAAAATTAAATTTCCCACTGGATTTTGTGCGAACTTGAATAATATTATAACAAAAAAGGTGATTTTTTAGGGGTCAAAACACATGATTGGCACGTCTTCATCAAGGTAATTATTATTTTTATGTCCATATATTTATTTTTTTTCATTTTATTGCGTATTTTTTCTCTTGTTTGTATACTCTTTGTTTAATAAATGACGTGGTTTGTATATTGATACAATATGTTCCACCTCTCTCTGTCCCAGACAACTTCGACAACAATGCCAAACAAGTCATATATAATCTTGGTAAATACATGAGGTAACTAGCAATTACTTGCATGTGCTTAGTGTTTCTTTAATTATCCATACAATTTATATTTGTTTTTTTGTGCACTATTTCATGATATGTAATTTAATGTTTTTTTTTGTTAAATATCCCTATTGGTTTGCGTCACTTGTAGATGGTTGACATCTAAATAAATCCATAAAAAAGATATAAAGTATTGGAGAAGATAAATTCCTCGTCTCATGTGTGAAATGAAGAAGCATATACCTTTGACATTTTTTAATGCACGGGAACACTACCTCATACACCAAGTTGAGGAGATTGAGTTGTGTGGACTTGTGCACTCAAGGTCCATGTGGATGGTTGAGAGGAACTTGAAATTTATGAAGGGTTTGGTGAGAAAACGAGCACATGTTGAGGGTACTATGATGGAAGGATATATGGTATACCAAAACATGTTGTATGATAGTGAATATATTCCTATTTTAGCGTCAAAGCTCAATTTATGCCGCATTTGTGATCCAGACTCCAATAACAAATTTGAAGGCGAGCAACTGAAGGGGAAAGGTAGATTGAAGAAGGTGAAAGGTAATTATTAGCTAGTGGATGTTTATTATATTGTTCATATTCTAATTGCATCAATTAATAGCATATACTTTGTTTAGGAGGTTTACACATGTCTTTGATTTTAATGATTATTATCATCAAGTAGTTGGTCGAGAATGGGATGCAATTCATTTATACATCATGAACAATCTTGACTGGATGAAGGTATGGATTGAACAAAGCGAACAATCGGGTCATGGAATATCATGGGAAGGTGTGGCTTCATTGGTAAAAGCAACACATCGCAATGGAGATAGAAATATTACAGAAAGGGAAATTGATTTAGCATATGGTTTAAAAGATAAAATGGAAAGCATATTAATCAATCACTCTAAATATTTTATTTTGCAAATTATATTTTGACGTACATGTTGTTATTTTCCATGCATTGCTGCATAAATATTGAATCGTTGCGTAATCTTTTCGTTTATTGCTTGTTGCAGGTAAAACACCATAAGGCTATGGTTTGTAATGGTGGTAGATATTGGATGAAAAAATTGGATGAAACAAAGAAAACATCATATTGTGGGATATCTGCAGTCTTTGTGTTAGTTTTTCAACATTAAGCTAGCATTATGTTAGGATATTTACTGAGAGAATAAAAAGTACAACAATCAAACACAAGAGACAATGAACACAGTGTTTTTGATCGGGGAAACCATAAATGGAGAAAACCCCGCAACTTACTCAGAGATAGAATCAACACAAGATGTAAAAACCACAAAATAGTAAGATGCACTCCTGACATCAATAATCTTCCTCTTGTCTAGCCCCAGTGTCTTCTCCTTCCTCAACTATGCGCTACACTTGAGTGTGTGAGTGATGTGTACTAAATAGAGATCCCAACTCTCTATTTATACTAATCCCGACATGACTAAAAACCTACTAGGGCCGACCTCTATTAGGAGAGTTTAATAACCGTAGTGCCCTGAAACTGCAGGGACTTTAACCCTTACACAATCAGAGGGTTTACCACTATGACTTGACATGACTTGTTTACACTATTGATCCTCCCGATCAAAACATTGAGGGATGAAAACATGAATCAAATACATAATAGATACATCCCAGAATAAGCATCGAGTTACAATACATAAGATACATAGATGAATACATTTCGAAGTTACAAATATGTCAACACTCCCTCTTAACTAGGAAGGTATTCTTTTGACACAATTTTCAGCACTGGTCTTCTTCTTTGTATCAACTGGATCATCTTGTCATCTGCATCTCGAGTCTTCTTCATCTTCAAGTCATCTTCATTCTTTGAATCTGGATCATCTCTTGATCTAGATCATCATGGGACATCATCACTAGATCTGGATCAACATCACTGGATCTGGATCATCACTCAATCTGGATCATCATCATTGGACTGGATCCGGATCATCACTCGATCTGGATCTGGATCTGGATCATCACTCGATCTGGATCTCTCGGAGTCATCATAACTGGATCTGGATCATAGCTCTATCTGGATCTCACCTGGTCATCATCATGTGTGTGCTATCTCATCATAGGAAGTTCTATAGAGCCAGCATTCTTTCATTCTGGGTGTATGCCTACCTCCTCATAGGTATTTGGTATCCCTTACATTTGAACTACTCGTCAGAATGACCAGAACTCACATCTGACCTGCGCGTCAGAAAGGTGGTAACCCTTACATCTGACCTACTCGTCAGAATGGCCAGCACTCACATCTGACCTACTCATTAGAAAGGCAGTAGCCCTTATATCTGATCATATAGGACCTAATCCTATAGTCACATCAGAATGGCTAGCACTCACATCTGACCTACTCGTCAGAAAGGCAGTAGCCTTTACATCTATGTAGGAGCTCATCCTACATCAGAATGGCCAGCACTCACATCTGACCTACTCGTCAGAATGGTGGTAGCCCTTACATCTGTCCTACTTGACAGAATGGCCAGCACTCACATCTGACATGGGAGGAACCAAATCTTTTAGCCATGAACAGAATGGCTCTACCCTTACATCTGACCTGCTCGTCAGAATGGCAGTATCCCTTACATCTGTCCTACTCGACAAAATGGCTAGCACTTACATCTGACATGTGAGGAACCAAATCCTTTAGCCATGAACAGAATGGCTCTGCCCTTACATTTGACCTACTCGTTAGAATGGCTTTGGGACTCATCACTTTCCCTTGGAGGAAACCTCGATCTGGAGAACACCAAGCTTCTCCCTGAAGTACCCGAACTTCCCTCTGGCTAATGGCTTTGTCAACACATCATCTATCTGTTCCTCTGTTGCAACATACTGGAGCTTCACTGCTCCTCTCTGTACCATATCCCTAATATAGTGATACTTGATCTCGATATGCTTCGACTTGTCATGGAACATTGGATTCTCTGACAACTTTACACAAATCTGGTTGTCACAATGTATACAAGTAGCATCCATCTAGAGATCAAATAAATCAGACAATAGCTTCCTCAGCCATACTGCCTCACAACTAGTCGAACAAGCTGCGACATACACTGCTTCAACTGTACTTAGTGCCACACATAATTGCTTCCTGCTAAACCAAGAGATCACACTTGATCCCATATTGAAGCAACACCTTGAAGTGCTCTTCCTATTGATGGAACTACCTGCCCAATCTGAATCAACATAACCCTCCAGGTTAATCTTTTGATTTGCATCATACTTGAGCCCATAATCAACTGTACCCCTCAGGTACCTCAGAATATGCTTTGCAGCAATCAAGTGAACATTTCTCAGATCTGTCAAGAACTGGCTCAAGGTGTTCACAGCAAAGCAAATGTCTGGTCTCGTGTTCGTTAGGTACATCAATGACCCAATCATCTGATGATACATTGTAGCATCAACCGTCTCTGAAGAAGCATCATTCAATAGCTTCAGGTTAGATGCCATAGGTGTGGCCATAATATTGCAGTCCATCATCCCAAACCTCTTCAGGATATTTACTGCATACTTCCCTTGTCTAAGGAAGATTCCATCCGCACTTTGCCACACCTCCATAACTAGAAAGTAATGCATCATACCCAAGTCCTTCATCTCGAACTCAGCAGCAAGCTTTATCTTTGTATCAGTATTCAACCCATCCATACCTGTCACAAACAGATCATCTACATATAGTAGAAGCATCACTGGGTTGCCATCTTCAACCTTGTAGTAAAGGTTGGAATCTCCTTTACTCTTGGTAAAGCCCAAACTGGATAAAAAGCTATCAATTCTGCTGTACCATGTCCTGGGTGCCTGTTTCAAACCGTACAGGGATTTCTTCAATCTACATACATGAGACTCCCTGTCATGTGTCTCAAAACTGAGTGTTTGTTCTACATACACTTCCTCTTCCACTACACCATTCAAGAAAGCAGTCTTGACATCCATTTGGTGTATCTTCCATTTCATCACTGTAGCCAGAGCAAGTACTGATCTGATGGAAGTGTATTTGGCTATAGGTGCAAAGGTCTCTTCATAGTCTATTCCCTCTTTCTGAGAGAAACCTTGAGCTACAAATCTTTCCTTATACTTTTCAATGCTACCATCTGCAGCATGTTTGATCTTGTAGATCCATTTGGAAGTTACAACTGACTTCCTGTCTGGTCTTGGGACAACATCCCAAACATCATTCTTCATGATCGATTGGTACTCTTCGATCATAACATCCTTCCATTCTTTCCGTTCTACCGCTTCTTCATAACTGGAAGGTTCTTTATCAATGAAATCACATAGTAAAGATACATACCCGGAATAGGATCTGGTCCTCTTTCTTTCTTTGTGATTCTCTTCTGGAGCTCCATATCTTTCCGCACCTTGGATAAGTTCTCGTACCCAAGCGGGTTTCCTCTTATGAGGATTCTTCTCCAGAGGTGGATCTACAAGTCTTTGTGGTTCTTCAAACTCTCGATCTTCTTCTGGAGTTTCTTCATTCATGGTTGTATCATGAATTCTGGGTGCTTCTGATTCTTCAGGTTCTTCAACATGTCTCTTTCTGGATTTGTTGTAAGCTGTGTCTTCATAAAATGTCACATCCCTGCTGATGTCAATCTTCTTATATCCTGGGAAATATATTCTGTAAGCCTTCGAGCTTTCAGAGTATCCCACAAATATACCCTTCTTTCCTGAAGGATCTAATTTAGTCCTCTTCTCTTTTGGAATGTGGATGTACACAGGACAACCGAATATTCTGATATGGATGGCTTCTAGTTTCTTACCAAAGAAGACTTCTTCAGGAGTCTTGTTCTCGAGTACTCTATGTGGAGTATGGTTTTGTACGTACACCGTTGTTCTAGCAGCTTCAACCCAAAGATTCATAGGAAGGTCTTGATCATGAAGCATTTCTTTTGCAGCTTCCATGATAGTTCTATTCTTCCATTTTGCAACCCCATTCTATTGTGGATTATAAGGAGTGGATAGCTCCCTCTTAATACCTGATTCTTTGCATAGCTCTTTGAATTCATTTGAAGTGAATTCTCCGCCATTATCTGATCGAATGGTCTTGATCTTCTTTTTAGTATGGTTTTCAATCAAGGCTTTGAATTCTTTGAACTTACTGAATACTTCATCTTTGTTCTTCATGAAGTAAACCCATGTCTTCCTAGAAAAGTCAACAATAAAAGAAACATAATATGCATACCCACTTAGAGAGTTTGATGACATAGGACCGCATACATCGGAGTGGATGATTTCCAAGATTCCTTTTGCTTTGCTTTCACTGCTTGGAAATGTCTTCTTTGTATTATTTCCTTTGGCACATCCTTTGTAGAACCCCATCATGTTTTGCTTGAATTTTTGGAAGACCTTCGACAAAATTGCTTGCAATAGGTAGTGCTCTATAATGCACATGTGCAAGCCTTCTATGCCAAAGTTCACTTGGCTCTATTGTGTCATGGACCAAGGCTTGTTCTGGATGGCCCTTCAATTTGTATAATCCTCCTTCTTGTTCTCCAATTACTACTGCATCATCGATAGTCTTTCCTTTTGGCCACATGATGACTTGACCATCTATGAATGCAACCCGCATTCCTTTTGCATCTAATTCTGATATGGAGAGAAGGTTATTCTTGAGTCCTGGCACAAACAATACTTCTTTCATTTTTAGGGATTTTCCAGAGTCTAACTTATATGAATATTCCCCACTACCTTTTATTGGATATTGGTAGTCATCTCCTAGCTTTACCTTGTGAGGTGATTCATGCTCTGACAGTCTTACAAAGGATTCCTTGAATCCAATCATATGTTTGGAAGCCCCACTGTCTCTAAGCCAATCATCACTACCATGAGTAATGTTACCTGTGAGAGCTGATATCAGAACATATTCACCCTCGCTTGAAGAATCTTCACTTTCTTATCTGGATCTTTTTCTGGATGGTTCATCATCCTCTGCAGCATGAGCATGATGTCTTATTTTGTTGATCTTCTTTAATATCTTCTGTTTGTTAGGACAATTCCTTGCATAGTTTCCTGCTTCATCACAAGTATAGCATATGATCCTAGATACATCTCTTCTAGTATTATCTTTGTGAAAGTGCTTACCTCTGGAACCATGAGATTTTCTCTTGCTTGATTTGGAGTGAGACTTGGAGTGTACTGTAAGAGCTTGGTCTTCACTTCCCATCTTCTATTCTCGAGCTTCTTCTTGAGAGCACTCTTCCCATAGTCTGCTGAACTTGACTAACTTCTTCCTAGCACAGATTCCTTGGATGAAAGAATCCCATGACCTAGGAAGGCCATTCAATGTAGTCATTACAATCTCTACATTTTCCACTTCTTCATCAACTGCTTCTAGTTTCTCTTTGATCTGAGAAACTCTTGTGAAGTAAGACTGGATTTTTTCTGCATTTTGAATATTCACATTCTTCAGTTGGTTTCTTAGGGTCATCTTCCTATTAATGTTCTTCCCTTCACACAATTTGGTTAGGGCATCAAACATAGCTTTAGGTGTCTTGAGAGAGGACACCTGTGGGATAAGGTGATCCTTGATAGAATCAGCAATGATCCTCTTTTCCATAACCATATTCTTCTTATGTAAGGCCTTTGCCTCATCTCCCTCTGGAACTGGAACCTCCTCATGGATGTAGGAGTCTAATTCATTTTTTTCCAGGACCAAGGAGATCCTATACTTCCAGGCTCGGAAGTTATCAGCTCCCTCAATATTTTCATCGAGCTTGGTATGATGAGACATCTTAATTGAGAACCTCAAATGGAAATACAAAATATTTTATATCTTACCAGGTTCAAGATGTCGGATCTGAAACTTGAGTTGAAATCCTATAGAGCTGGCTCAGGAGCAAATTAGGGTTTTGCTTTTCCGGAGTTCTATCCACCAAAATTCCTTTAAATTTGTCCCTAACTTCGATTTTGGGGAGGAGATCAATCCAGGCTTGGGATCACTGAAAAATTCCTCTTTTGTGAAAGGCCCTAATTTTCGATAGTAGTGACAGGTCCAAAACTGAAAAACCTCAGAATTGGATTCTGCTTCGACAGAAAGATGCGCCCTAAGGAGAAGAGTTGTTCCACCTTAATTTTGGTGAAAATATATGGAGGAATACCCACAAAATAGGAAGCCCTAGTTCCTGCAACTGCACAGTGTATTCTTCTCAGGTTAGCTCTGATACCATGTTAGTTTTTCAACATTAAGCTAGCATTATGTTAGGATATTTACTGAGAGAATAACAAGTACATCAATTAAACACAAGAGACAATGAACATGGTGTTTTTTATCAGGGAAACCGTAAATGGAGAAAACCCCGCATCTTCCTCAGAGATAGAATCAACACAAGATGTAAAAACCCCAAAACAGTAAGATGCACTCTCGACAGCAGTAATCTTCTTCTTGTCTAGCCCCAGTGTCTTCTCCTTCCTCAACTATGCGCTACACTTGAGTGTGTGAGTGATGTGTACTAAATAGAGATCCCAGCTCTCTATTTATACTAATCCCGTCATGACTAAAACCCTACTAGGGATGACCTCTACTAGGAGAGTCTAATAACCCTAGTGCCTCGGAACTGCGGGGACTTTAACCCTTACACAATCGAAGGGTTACCCACTATGACTTGACATGACTTGTTGACATTATTGATCCTCCCAATCGGAACATCGGGGCATGAAAACATGACTCAAATACATAATAGATACATCCTGGAATAAACATCGGGTTACAATACATAAGATGCATAGATGAATACATTCCAAAGTTATAAATACATCAACACTTTGAGGTGATCAATGTTTCATATAGAAGTAACAGACATCCATAATTCTTAGAAAATCAATACTATGGGTATTTGGAAGATATTATACAGTGTGACTTTAAATCCTTTAAGGTAGTTCTATTTGTTTTCAAATGGTACAAGTTACGATTGAATCAATGTGATCCCGATAGAACTATTATTGAAAATAATAATGGATTTACCATGGTAAATACAAGGTTTTTTGATCCAGGAACCCCTATGTTTTTCCAAGCCAATGTGAGCAGGTACTTTACTCGGAGGTTCTAGGTAAAGCGGGATGGTCATTTGTTGTGAGACACGATCCAAGGGGAAGGCCGGTAAAGTATAACCTAGATGATGGTAATGAAGAGGGTTATTTGGAAGAAGAATACGATGACAAAGAGAATGATCAACATGAGTTAGGTGTTGATGATGATCCAATAGAATATGTCCAAGAAATAGTTGAATCGGATGATGTACCAAACAATGTCGATGAATATTATACCGACAATGACACAATGAGCATAACCGATGATGATGAAAATGATGATATGGCCAATCCTTACAATGTTGAGTCTGGATCTCATGATACAAATGATGACTTGGATGAAGAAGACGATGACATGGATGAAGAAGGGGATGAATTATATTGAAAGGTAAATATTTAGGAACTATTCTTTTATGTTGATCACCATCACCATCATCTTCATTATCATAATCATGTTGATCATCATCATTACTATCATCATCATCATCATCATCGTCAACACAAACATAATAATTGTCATTGTCATCATCATTATCATCATCATCATAATCATAATCAAGAGTGTCATCATGATCATCATCATGACCCTCATCATCATCATGATAATAATCATAATAATCATAATCATTATCAGGTACCATCATCATCGTAATCATAATGATCACACTTATCATTATCATCATCTTCATCATCATCGTCATCATTGTCATCGTTGTCTTCATCACCAACATGACCATCATCACCATCATCATCATATTCATCATCATCGTCATCCTCATGATGATGATAATCAACATCATCATCACCCTTATCATCATCTTCATCATCATCGTCATCCTCATGATGATGATAATCATCATCATCATCATCGTCATCATCGTCTTTATCACCAACATGACCATCATGACCATCATCATCATCTTCGTCATCATAAGGATATGGTCATCATCATCATCAACATCATCATCATCAACATTGTCATCTTCATCATCAACATCATAATCATCATCATCATCGACATCATCATCATCATCTTCGTAAGCACCAACATCATCATTATCATCATCATCATCATTAGCATCATCATCATCATCATCAACTGTTAGATTTTTAACATTCAAGCTAGCATTATGTTAGGATCTTTAATTGAGAGAATAACAAGTACAACAATCAAACACAAGCGACAATGAACACAGTGTTTTTCCTCGAGGAAACCATAAATGGAGAAAACCCCACAACTTCCTCAGAGATAGAATCAACACCAAAAGTAAAACCCCAAAAACAGTAAGATGATCTCCCGACAGCAGTAACCTATTTCTTCCTAGCCCCGGTGTCTTCTTCTTCCTTAGCTATGCACTACAACTAAGTGTGAGTGAGTGTGTACTAAATAGAGAGGCTAGATCTCTATTTATACTAATTCTTGACATGACTAAACCCTACTAGGGTCGAATTCTCTATGAGAGCTTAATAACCCTAGTGCCCCGAAACTGCGGGGACATTAACCTTTGATCAATAGGAGGGTTACCCACAATAACTTGACATGACTTGTTTACATTATAGAACCTCCCAATAGGAACATCGGGACATGACATGACTCAAGTATATTACAAATACATCCCGGAATAAACATCGGGTTACAATACATAAGAAATATAAGTGAATACATTCCGAAGTTACATATACATCAACACTCCCTCTTAACTAGGAAGGTATTCTCTCGACACAATTTTTCAGCACAAGTCTTCTTCTCTGTATCATCTAGGTCATCATTAAGTTCTCATCATCTTCATATTTAAGTCATATTAATCTTCAAGTCATCTTCATCTTTAAGTCATCTTCATCTAGATTTGGATCATCATTCGATCTGGATCATCATCACTGGATTTGGATCATCACGGGGTCATCATCACTGGATCTGGATCATCATCACTGTTGGATCTAGATCATCACTCGATTTGGATCATCTCGGAAACATCATAACTGGATCTGAATCATAGCTCGATTTGGATCATTAATGGGTCATCATCATATGTGATATCTCATGATTCTTCTCATCACAAAAATTTCTACAAAGCCAGCCCTTTCTCATGCTAGTTGTAGGCCTACCTCCTTGTAGGTCTTTGGTAGCCCTTATATCTAACCTTAAGTCTGAATGGCTAGCACTCACATCTAACCTTGACTCGTCAGAAAGGCACAACACTTACATTTGACCTTGACTTGTTAGAAAGGCACTCAGTCCTAGACTGAGGGTTACTGGTAACTGACTAGGTGCCTCCATTCAGAGAATGGAAGTAGCCCTTACATCTGACCCTCAGTCAGAATGGGTAGCACTCACATCTTCCCTTGACTCATCAGAAAGGTGGTAGCCCTTACATCTGATCATGTAGGAGCTAATCCTACAATCACATCAGAATGGCCATCACTCACATATGACTTTGACTCGTCAGAAAGGTGGTATCCCTTACATATGATCATGTAAGAACTAATCCTATAGTCACATCACAATAGCTAACACTCACATCTTACCTTGAATCGTCAGAAAGGCGGTAGCCCTTACATCTGATCATGTAAGAACTAATCCTACAGTCACATCAGAATGGCCAACACTCACATCTGACCTTGACTCATCAGAAAGGCAGTAGCCCTTACATCTGATCATGTAGGAACTAATCCTACAACCACATCAAAATGGCCAACACTCACATCTGACATGGAAGGAAGCAATCCTCTCACCATGACAGAATGGCAACAACCCTTATATCTGATCAAGTGGGAACACATCCCTCAATCACATCAGAATGGCCATGTGCTCATATATGATCATGTAAGACTACATCTTACAATCGTATCAGAAAGGCCCTCAGTCCTAGATCAAGTATTCCTGGTAACTGACCAGGCACCTCCATTCCAAGAATCGAAATAGCCCTTATATCTGATCATGTAAGAACCAATCCTACAATTACATCAGAATGGCTCAGCACTCATATCTGACATGGAAGGAACCAATCCTCTCACCATGATAGAATGGATCAACCCTTACATCTGACCTACTCGTCAGAATGGATTACGAACTTATCACTTCCCCTTGGAAGGAACCTCGATCTAGAGAACACCAAGCTTCTCCCTGAAGTACTCAAACTTCACTCTGGCTAATGGCTTCATCATCACATCAGATATCTGCTCATCCGTCGAAACATACTGGAGCTTCACTACTCCTCTCTGCACCATATCCATGATATAGTGATACTTGATCTCGATATGCTTCGACTTGTCATGGAACACCGGGTTCTCCGACAACTTCACACAACTCTGGTTGTCACAATGTATACAAGTAGCATCCAACTGGAGATCAAATAAATCAGATAGTAGCTTCCTGAGCCATACTGCCTCACAACTAGCTGAACAAGCTGTGACATACTCTACTTCAGTTGTACTCAGTGCCACATAGGATTGCTTCCTGCTAAACCAAGATATCACACCTGATCCCATACTGAAACATCATCCTGAAGTGCTCTTCCTATCGATGGCACTGCCTTCCCAATCTGAATCAACATAACCCTCCAAGTTAATCTTTTGATTTGCATCATACTTGAGCCCATAATCAACTGTACCTCTCAGGTATCTCAGAATATGCTTTGCAACAATCAAGTGAGCATGTCTTGGATCTGTCAAGAACTGGCTCAAGGTGTTCACAACAAAGCAAATATCTGGTCTCATGTTTGTCAGGTACATCAAGGACCCAATGATCTGACGATACATCGTGGCATCAACCGCTTCTGATGAAGCATCACTCAATAAATTCAAGTTCGATGCCATAGGTGTGGTCATGGATTTGCAATCCATCATCTCGAATCTCTTCAGGATCTCTATCGTATATTTCCCTTGTCCTAGGGAAATCCCATCTGCACTCTGCCACACCTCCATGCCCAGAAAATAATGCATAATACCCAAGTCCTTCATTTCAAACTTGGCAGCAAGATTTCTCTTCATATCAGCAATCAACCCATCCATACCTGTTACAAATAGATCATATACATACAGTAGGAGCATCATTGGGTTGCCATCTTCAACCTTGTAGTAAAGGTTGGAATCTGCTTTACTCTTGGTAAAGCCCAAACTGGATAGAAAGTTGTCAATTGTTTCGTACCATGTCTTGGGTTCCTGTTTCAAACCGTACAGGGATTTCTTCAATCTACATACATGATATTCCCTGTCATGTGTCTCAAAACCGAGTGGTTGTTCCACATACACTTCCTCTTCTACTACACCATTCAAGAAAGCAGTCTTGACATCCATTTGGTGTATCTTCCATTTCATCATTGCAGCTAGAGAAAGTACCGATCTGATGGAAGTGCATCTGGCTACATATGCAAAATTTTCTTCATAATCTATTCCTTCTTTCTAGGAGAAACCATGAGCAACAAATCTTGCTTTATATTTTTCTATGCTGCCGTCTGCAGCATGCTTGATCTTGTAGATCCATTTGGAATTTACGACTAACTTCCCTTCTGGTCTTGGGACAACATCCCAAACATCATTCTTCATGATTAATTAACATTCTTCGATCACAGCATGCTTCCATTCTTTCCGTTCTGCTTCTTCTTCATAATTGGAAGGTTCTTTATCGATTAAATCACATAGTAATGCTACATACCCGGAACAGGATCTGGTCCTCTTTCTTTATCTATGATTCTCTTCTGGAGCTCCATATCTTTCCACACCTTGGATAGCTTCTCGTACCCAAGCAGGTTTCCTCTTATGAGGATTCTTCTCTGGAGGTGGATCTACAGGTTCTTGAGGTTCTTCAAATTCTCGATCTTCTTCTTGAGCTTCTTCATTCATGGTTGTATCATGAATTCTGGGTGCTTCTGCTTCTATAGGTTCTTTAGCATGTCTCTTTCTGGCTTTGTTGTAAGATGAGTCTTCATCAAATGTCACATCCCTCCTGATGTCAATCTTCTTGAATCCTAGGATGTATATTCTGTAAGCCTTCAAGCTTTCAGAGTATCCCACAAATATACCCTTCTTTCCTGAAGGATCTAATTTAGTCCTCTTCTCTTTTGGAATGTGTATGTATACTGGACAACCGAATATTTTGAGATGGCTGACTTATGGTTTCTTGCCGAAGAAGACTTCTTTAGGAGTCTTGTTCTTGAGTACTCTATGTGGAGTATGGTTCTGTACATACACCACTATTCTGGCAGGTTCTGCCCAAAGATGCATAGGAAGATCTTGATCATGAAGCATAGCTCTGGTAGCTTCCATGATAGTTATGTTCTTCCTTTCTGCAATCCCATTTTGTTGTGTATTATAAGAAGTGGACAACTCCTTCTTAATCCCTGAGTCTTTGCATAACTCTTTGAATTCATTTGATGTGAATTCTCTGCCATTATCTGATCGAAAGGTCTTGATCTTATTTTCTATGTGATTCTCAATAAAGGCTTTGAATTCCTTGAACTTGCTGAATACTTCATCTTTGTTCTTCATGAAGTAAATCCATGTCTTCCTAGAAAAGTCATCAATAAAAGAAACATAATTAACATAACCGCTTAGTGAGCTTGATGACATTGGACCACATACATCAGAGTGGATGATTTCAGAGATTCCTTTTGCTTTGCTCTCACTACTTGGAAATGTCTTCTTCGTATTCTTTCCTTTCGCACATCCTTTGCAGACTCCATCATGTTTTTTTTGAATTTCTGGAAGACCTTCAACAACTTTGCTTGCAAGTGGTAGTGCTCTGTAATGCACATGTGCAAGCCTTCTATGCCAAAGTTCATTTGGCTCTACTGTGTCATGGATCAAGGCTTGTTCTGGATGGCCCTTCAATTTGTATAGTCGTCCTTCTTGTTCCCCAATCACTACTGCATCATTAATAGTCTTTCCCTTTGGACACATGATAAGTTGTCCATCTATAAATGCAACCCTCATGCCTTTTGCATCTAATGCAGATATGGGGAGAAGGTTCTTCTTGAGTCCTGGTACAAACAATACATATTGCATCTTTATAGAATTTCTAGAGTCTAGCTTATAGGAGGATTCCCCACTACCTTTTATTGGATATTGGTAGTCATCTCCAAGTTTCACCTTGTGAGGTGATTCATGTTCTGAAAGTTTCACAAAGGACTCTTTGAATCTTGTCATATGTTTGGAAGCCCCACTATCTATAAGCCAATCATTTCTTCCATGTGTGATGTTTACCGTGAGAGCAGAAATCAAGACATATTCTTCATCACTTGAATAGTCTTCACTTTCATATTTGGTTTTCTTCTTGGATGGTTCATCATCCTCTACAAAATGAGCATGATGTCTTCTCTTGTTGCCCTTTTTCTTATTTTGTCTTTTAGGACAATCTTTTGCAAAGTGTCCTACTTCATCACATGTGTAACATCTACTTCTAGAAAAATATTTTCTAGGGTTATTTTTATAGAAATGTTTACCTTTGGAGTGATGAGAACTTATTTTTCTTTTCTTAGAATGAACTGTGAGGGCTTGATCTTCACTTCCCATCTTTTCTTCTCGAGCTTCTATCCAAGCTTCTTCTTTAGAGAATTCTTCCCATAGTCTGCTGAACTTGACTAACTTCTTTCTAGCACATATCCCTTGAATAAAGGAGTCCCATTATCCGGGGAGACCATTCAAGGTGGTCATCACAATCTCTGCATTCTCCACTTCTTCATATACTACTTCCAGCTGTTCCTTGATCTGAGAGACCCTTGTAAAGTAAGACTGGATGGTATCAACATTCTGGATCTTTACATTCTTTAGTTGGTTTCTTAGAGTCATCTTCTGGTTTATGTTCTTCCCTTCAAACAATTTGGTTAGGGCATCAAACATAGCTTTGGGTGTCTTTAGGGAGGACACCTGTGGTATGAGGTGATCCTTGATTGAATCAACAATGATTCTCTTTGCCATAACCAAATTCTTCTTGTGTAAGGCCTTAGCCTCATCTCCCTTTGGAATTGGAACCTCCTCATTGATATAGGAGTCCAACTCATTTTATTCCAAGACCAGGGAGATCCTATACTTCCAGGCTCTGAAGTTATCAGCTCCCTTAAGCTTTTCATCAAGCTTGGTATGATGAGACATCTTAACTGAGAACCTCAAATGGAAATACAAAATATTTATATCTCACCAGTTCAAGATGTCGGATCTAGATTTGGAGCTGAAATTCTGTAGTGCTGGTTCATGAACAGATTAGGGTTTTGCTTTTCCAGAGTTCTTTCCAACCAAATGCTTTGATCTTGATCCCTAACTTCGATTTTGAGGAGGAGATCAATCCAGGCTCAGGCTCACTGAAAAATTCCACTTTTGTAGAAAGCCCTAATTTTCAGCAGTAGTGTCGGGTCCAAAACTGAAAACCCTCAGAATTGGATTCTGCTTCGACAGAAAGATGCGCCCTAAGGAGGAGAGTTGTTCCAACCTTCTTTTGTTGAAAAATCTGTGGAGAGAGATCCACAAAGTAGGAATTCCTAGTTCCTGCAGCTGCATAGTGTCTTCTTCTCAAGTTAGCTCTGATGCCATGTTAGATTTTTAACATTCAAGCTAGCATTATGTTAGGATCTTTAACTGAGAGAATAACAGGTACATCAATCAAACACAAGAGATAATGAACACAATGTTTTTCCTCGGGGAAACCATAAATGGAGAAAACCCAACAACTTCCTTAGAGATAGAATCATCACAAAAAGTAAAACCCCAAAAATAGTAAGATGATCTCCCGACAGCAGTAACCTCTTTCTTCCTAGCCCTAGTGTCTTGTTCTTCCTCAGCTATGCGCTACAACTGAGTGTGAGTGAGTGTGTACTAAATAGAGAGGCTAGCTCTCTATTTATACTAATTCCTGACATGACGAAACCCTACTAGGGCCGACTTCTCGAGGAGAGTCTAATAACCCTAGTGCCCCGGAACTGCGGGGACTTTACTCCTTGATCAATAGGAGGGTTACCCACAATAACTTGACATGACTTGTTTACATTATAGAACCTTCCGATAGTAACTTCGGGGCATGACATGACTCAAGTACATTACAAATACATCCCGGAATAAACATCGGGTTACAATACATAAGAAATACAAGTGAATACATTCTGAAGTTACATATACATCAACATCAACACCATCATCATCACCATCATCTTCGTAAGCACCAACATCATCATTATCATCATCAGCATCATTAGCATTATCATCATCATCATCATCAAGAGCATCATTGTCAGAACCCCAAAATTTCGAAAAAATTTAAAACTTTTTAAAATAACATAATAATCAAATTAAAAGCAGTTGTTAACTGGATGATTAGTCAATGCTATTTAAATTTGTCACTAAAATGGTTATTTCAATAATCTGCACTTTGAGGAACATTTTCAATGTAGCTATTGATTATATTTTTCTGTTTATGACAAAAGGTGGTTTGTCGTAGAGGGCTGGGCTTACTTAGCTTTCGAGCTAACGCAGCCATTTTCTTTTATTACAGATGTACAGGTAAGAAGTGTGGTTCGATGCTAAACATTTTGCTTAGTAAAAGTTTATATATGTTAGACGGAAAAGTCTTACTTCTCAAGGTAAAATCTTGATATTTCTGCTATAATTTCTTTTGGAATTTAATGCTAGAGAAAATGCATTTTTCACATAGCAATAGCAGAAGAATTTACTTTACAGGTTCTGAGGCGCAGTAACAAAAAAATTACCAGTGCGAGAACTTAAATAATATTCTGAAGATAAGTATAAGAACTTATACATTATTCTTCTATCAGTTTACCATAATCAAAATCTCACAGGTTTTATTTCTTTTAGTCAAGTGATACTGATTATATTCTCTGCTTGGCTTGCATACTATTCAGTTTCAAATTGCTAAGGACTATTATTAAAATCAATCCATAATTTTTCTTATAATTGCATCTAAGATCTATGATCTGAAACAAGTCTTCCATTTATAGTTAAAATTTCTATAATTTTCTTTTGAAGACTAAGCTTATTCCAGAAGTATTATTAGGTTAAAAACCCAATACTGTTAAAACTCATTATCATAAATTCTTCATCATGTATCAAGACTAGATTATCAACAAGGAGAAAATTGAAAGAATTAATCTAGTTCTATTCTACTTACTTGTGAAGTCTCTTATAAAATTCGGAGTACTGTAGAATGACTAAGTCTATTCATTATACAAAAAGCAACAACCATAACAAAGATGAATTATCCTTGACCAATAATTATTTACTTTACCAACTAGAACAACTCAATTAGTATGATGAAATCCTAGTAGAAACACCACCAATGGTTTATACCTCTTAGAGTATATAGGTTTATTACCTTTGATTGGCAAGTAGTTATAGTACAACAACCTAATTATAACCATAGTTTATTCTTCATAATTATTGAACATGTACCCAACTTCTATAAATACATACATGAGAATAAACTATATGTATACAAATAAGATTATAATAACTATATTATTAACACAATTTATTATCTCATAGTTCTTATCGCACATGATAAACCTTAATGCTTGTTTGCACCGTGCTATGAGATAAATTATATATATCATGTTTTAATTATATTCTTTGGACTTTTAGCGATATATAACATGCCCAAGAGTATTACGAAACATAATAAACAATATAACTTGTATATTATGTGTTTTCATTTCGCTAGAGGGCAAACCTTATGTAGCATGCAAATGTAAATTACATTGCATAATATGGAATATATGTTAAACAATATATATATAACATGTAATACCTTATGTTTATGGTATCAGAGCTAGGTTTCGATCCTGGGACCTATTTAAAACTTTTTAAAATAATTAAAAGTAGTTGTTAACTGGATGATTAGTCAATGCTATTTAAATTTGTCACTAAAATGGTTATTTCAATAATCTGCACTTTGAGGAACATTTTCAATGTAGCTATTGATTATATTTTTCTGTTTATGACAAAAGGTGGTTTGTCGTAAAGGGCTGGGCTTACTTAGCTTTCGAGCTAACGCATAGCTGCAAAATTTCTTCTCGCAGGTGAAAACTACTATACTTCACAGCCATCTTCAGATCCAGGGTTACAGCTCCGTGACTACGGTAAGCCCTGGTATTCCATGGCTTAATATCTTTGTCTGCTCTTTAAAGATGGCGTTGGGTTGCTCATGGCCATTCTGTTCTCGTGGTTTTGAGCTGTTTGTTTTTTTGTGTTTAAGCTACGGGTATAACCCTAGCTCTGTAAAGACTTCCCCGGCTACGACCATGAATGTAAACTTTGATTTTAATTACTGTAAGTTTGTTCGGCTATGGCCGTGAATGTAAATTCTGTTTTGAAGTTAATGTTTTGGTTTTGTTTAAAAACCTTTACAGGCTATCAGCCTTGCTTTATTATTTCCAGCAAATTTTGTACAGGCTAATACGCCTTTATAAGATATAAATTCTGTACAGCTAGGGTTAATAAATAAAACAATATGCAGGTGTTCTGTTGTTTTTAAAGTAAAAAGGAGTTAGGGTTTTTACCCTGGTTATAAGAAATATTTGAAACTGTTTTACTCTCTTTTATGTTTATCCTTGAAACAATATTGGAGAAAAGAGTAAGTAAAAACTTGCAGTGTTTTGTTTATTAACCCAGCTGTAAGGAAATTATTAATAATTTCTTCTTTTA
>LPNX010721919.1:848316-865816 GCA_001517045.1 Pseudotsuga menziesii | reverse complement strand
ACAAATGTATTGTCCTTTTCCTTTTGTGTAAGAAGAAAGATGTTTGATCTCTTAAACTTGATCTCATCATAAAACTTAACTTACAAATAAACTAAATTAATTTAAAAAAAAATTATTATCACAATATAATTTTTTTTAGTTATTTATAAAATTAAAATTATATTATAGTTAAAATTCTTTTGTGTGATAAGAAAAATGTTTGATCTTGTCAACTTGATATCATCCTACAAATTAATTTAAATAAATATTAATATCATAATTTATCTTTTATTTATTTATAAAATAAAAATTACATTATAATTAAAATAAAATAAATATATATTAAAATTAAAGTATTAAATTTGATGATGAAAGGAACTTGATTAATAATACAAAATAAACTAAAAAACTAAGATAATTTGTGATTTCATTTCATCATATATCATTAATAATTCACATATCACAACAATTTTTTAAAGCTAGATCCAAAATTATGTTAACATTAAACAAAATAAAACATAGTCTTATGTGGTTGGTATGCCACTAAGGTAACCATAATAGCCACATAACCACAATTAATCAACTACTATTTTGAAGGACACAAAACACACAAAATAAGAGAAAATGAAAAATTTTCTGAAATGAAAAAAATAACTATCATGACGCCTAAAAGAACTAGGAATGTACTTGACTATTCTAGCAAGTCTACCAGACTGACTACCTAGATTTTCTAGAACATCATAAAGTCTTTCACATAAAATGTTCTACCATCATCATCAGGTACCATCATCATAATCATAATGATCACACTTATCATTATCATCATCTTCGTCATCATCGTCATCATCATCATCATCGTCTTCATCACCAACATGACCATCATCACCATCATCATCATCTTCATCATCATCGTTATCATCATCATCGTCATCCTCATGATGATGATAATCATCATCATCATCATCGACATGAACATCATCATCACCATCACCATCATCTTCATCATCATCGTTATTATCCTCATGATGATGACAATCATCATCATCATCATCGACATCATCATCATCTTCATCATCATTGTCATCATCATCATCGTCAACCTCATGATGGTGATAATCATCATCATCATCATCAACATCATCACCACCATCATCATCGTCTTCATCATCATCGTACTCATCATCATCATGCTCATCATCATCATCATAATCCTCATCATTGTCGTCATCATCATCTTCATCATCATCATCACCATCATCATCATCATCATCATCAACATTTCATCATTGTCATCGTCATCATCGTCATCATCGTCACCATCCTCCTCCTCCTCATCATCGTCGTCGTCGTCGTCGTCGTCGTCATCATCATCATCATCACCATCATCATCATCATCATCATCCTCCTCCTCCTCCTCCTCCTCACCATCATCGTCCTCATCGTTAGTTTAGTTTGCTTTGGACACTCACATGCCTATTTTATTTGATGTTAAGACAATTTTAATGTAAATAGTAATTATAAAAGACATGTGTAGTAGTTATGTGTTATAATAGGAGACAATAGTTATGTGTTATATATATGTGTTATAACATATATATATAGTTATATATATAACACTTATAACTATATATATGTTATAACACATATCTATATAACAAATAACTATAACACATACAATGCATATCGACGAAATTATATATATGGGCACTAGGCGGGAATGCAACAAAACTTTACAACAAAGTTTTTTAGCTTACCCTGGTGTGAATTCTTGACGGTGAACGTCGATTTCTTAGCTTAACTGGTGTGAACTCTTAGCTTACCTTGGTGCAAATTTTGTTTTGGTCGGAATTCTATTGACGGTGAATGCAGATTTCTCACTGCTTGCAAATTGTGTTGACAGTGGACAATGGACATTGGATTGGTGCGATTTGTGTTGACAGTGGACGCGGATTTGCTATTTGCATTGGAATTTGGGATTGTTTCCTGTAATTTCTCCAGTATGTATATTTGATTATGTTATTTGTTTGGATTGGATGAATTTATTCGCAGTCTCGAAAATAATGGTGTTGGGGAGCACCAATTCCTCCCACTAGTGCTTGGGCTGGGCCAAGTGGAAATAATAGCTTGTTTGAGCCGAATAGCTCTGTCATTCAACCTAATGATTTAGGGCATCATTCTGACAGTATCATTTTAACAATTTAGGGCATGATTTAGGGCATCATACTGGTAATAACGTTTTAGGGCATCAATGATTTAGGTCATTTTTTGGTTTTTTAAGCCAATTTGCATCCCTATTTGACCTTCATATAGCAATATAATGTATAATCAAGGGACAAAGCATGATGTAGGAACTTTAAAATGATAGAGTGCACTTTCTTATTTGCTTGAGCATTTCTCTTGGAAATTGCTGGCAATGAAAAATAGACATTGAAATCTGAACAGAGTAGTAAACCAAAACTGAAAAAAGAAAAAAATATAATTTCCGCAAAAGATCTATGTTGATAAAACGTGTGGGCTATATGTCCCTCATTATGTCATCCCGCCTCCTGGTGCGACTGTAGAAATGTAAAGGCCTCGACCTATTTGGACCTTAGATATTAGTTGGATAGTATGTATTATATATTGGGTCATGCATTGGATCTGTACTATTATTGCGTCCTGGTGAATGAAGGAATGTTATGCAAAGATGTATTGGATTGAGCTAGAAGTTAATGGGATGAGGCCCCTCCTTTCAATTTTCGGTTTCCTTTATGTTGTATGGTGATGATGTCTTTTACTTCTGTTCTTTATCTTATATGTGAAATGATAGTCTTCTAATATAATAGATGTTCTGTACTTATATTTAGATGAATGATGATCTAGACGGTGGTGTTGAATAGTTGATATGGTAGAAGGATGTTGAGATCTGATGTTAAAAGGAATGTAGTTGTAATTGCTGTTTAGTGTAGTTATCGAGATAGGAAACGGTTGAATGAGTCATACTGTTTTAGCCCCACAAAAACCTTGGTGTCTCGGCATAATGCTTTAAGGGAGACCTTCCCCTCTATGGGGATTGAAAATGTAAGTGCCTAGTAGTCCGCTAAGCTAAGCTAGTATGAATACTAGTTTCATAAAATTGAAAGTGTGATATGAGCATTAAAACATTAACTATATAAGGTATTCATTATATAAGTGTGATATGAGAATTAAAAAAATTCTTGATGTTAGTAGTATTCTACAATGTTAAAACCACTCAATTGGATGATGGATTATGTGCTTCAATTTTGTGACTTTTAATTTGAAAGTGGACAAGAAGAAAATCTTACAGTGACTTGCATTGAATTTTTTTTCTATATTCAGTTGATTTAACTAACATCAAGACTCTTTTTACTGAAATCATATAGTTGGATTCATTATATTCAAATAGAAGAATTCTTCATTATTCCTCCTTATAATTCAACTATATGAATTCAGTATTACTCCTTTTACTGAATTCATATAGTTGGATTCTAACATTGGATAATGGGTAAAAAATAAATTGAGATCATAGGCCAAGTAGGTGCATTATGTGAGGGTGACAATGAGATTATTTACCATATTTTTGTCACTTTCCCCCTCTCAAGATTAGTGCTTGCAGTACTTCAAAGCTTCTAAATGGAAGCCATAGTCCAAAAAACATTATGTAACAATAAATAATTACATATCATCAAAATCATAACCTATATTGGGATCCTCATCATTGATAACAACCTCTACCTCATCCATTGGCCTCTTCATTGATCCTCCAAGGATATATCAGTACTAGTACTTGGTAATATTTGTGGGTCCAAGTCCATCCACCATGTTGTTTTGCAATGCAACACCCTCCAATTTTGATGAAATTGGCTAATCTAAGCTGTAAAACTAGGCATAAATTTTAACATTTCTAATCAGTAATCACTGGTTTTGACTTGAATGAAAGGTAGATTCGTATCAATGTCATGATGAGTTATTCCTACAACGAAAATCAACAACAAAGGGGTACATAGAGGGATTGGTTCTCTTTATTAAATTCCAATCCCATACCCTCATACATGATACAATTTAGTCTTAAAATATTACAAACCCAACAATCCTAGAATATTGAAACCCCAAAAACTATTAATTTTGTTGAATTCTTAATGAGATATCAAATTCTATTTTCATCATATGAAGTTAGATGAGGTTGAATCCACTCTTAAACATCCTAGATTTATGAACGATCATCTTCAAATTTTAAGTAAAAGGAAATATAAAGAAGAATATCAACTTTTACTTTGAGAATTTAATATTGTCGGTTACTACAATAGAAATAATGACCCAAAAAATTCAAATTTCAAGCTTATATTAGCCTTTTTTTCAAATCCAATGTGAAGTTTGGTGAATTTTCGGTTAAGAAAAAAAAGAGTAGCTAAACTCTAAATAAAGAGTATCTCTCACAATTGTTTGGGAATGGTTGGATTGATAGGAGATTCCCCTAAGCCTAATATTCATATACTCTGTCATTTCATCCTTATTCTTTCAGATCTGATTTATAAGACAACTTTATGATCAGTTTTGCTTGCTGGTTTATAACAGAAAACTAAGAGAAATTTGATCCTAGGTATGACTTATGGGAAACAAGACCATCACGCAGTAAATAGAAAATCTATCTTTATGCCTGCCCTGAGGGGAAACCAGGCTGTAAAATAGTGTTTGTGTGTTTTTAGTGACTATTTTGAGCATATGACTATGCCTATACCACTTTTACAACATAATAAAATAAGTCTCAGTTCATACCCACAAACATATGTATTCTACCTACTACTACAGAACACACCCTTTGTTTTTTGTTAAGATGCAGCCTGACTTTAGACCTATCTTTAAATCATAAATTACATGAAAAGAACAAGTTTCAAGATTTCCAGCAAAGATGGATTAGAAATGGTTTGTATCCCATCCCTAACAATCTCTAGATTTGCTGAGAAAAACTCTTTCAAGAGGTGCAATGGTTAACCACTTTCCCATAAAGCAATCAGTAAAGTTAACTACCTTCAATAATTGGTCTCCAATATGGTTTAATGACACACATTTCAGATTGTGTACAGTCTTTTATTTGCAGATATTTTTGTACTGTAGCAAGCTTCCACTACGATAGACTATCTAACTAAACAGGTTGAGGCCGAACTAGTAAAACATTGTATCACTATGAAGTTTTTATTCCAAAATGTAGTTACCAGATTTGTATGCCCTTGAATTCTATTGAGTGACCAAGGAACTCACATTGTAAACAAGATGATTGAGGCTCTTACACAAGAAATCCAAATATATCATCAGAAGAGCACCCCATACCATCTGCAAGCTGATGGAATTGTCGAAGCTTTTAATAAGATTTTAGAGCATACTTTGAATAAGGTTTGTAATGTGAACTGCGACGACTGGGATTTGAAGTTACCTATAGTTTTATGGACTTATAGGTCAAGTTGTAAGAACTTGACAGGTTAGACACCCTTCAAGTTGGTATATGGGAACGAAGTTATCATGCCAATGGAGTATATTGTACCCACTTTGAGCATTAGTTCCTTCACCGAGATGTCAAACACTAGTGCAGTAGAAGAAAGGTTGTCGCAATTCCTACAGTTAGAAGAAGACAAATTTCTTGCAGGATTTCATCAAAAAATTCATAAGGAAAGGGAAAAGGATGGAGTGGAATCTTTTGGAAATTCCTTTTGAAAAAATAATCTATAATTTATGTAACTTAGAGGAGATTGAAGATGGATCTCATTTCTAAGATGCACTTCATATAATGATATTAGCTGTAATCATATTTATATTTACACTTGAAATTTTGTTCATGAAATGCTAAACCATAAAACCAAACTAAGCTTCAATATTTATCGTGAATTTAAAATTGTATTAAAATTTTTTCAATATAAGTTTATTTTTGGATATAAATTTCTTAGTTTTTTTGTTCACTTTCTCTAGGTCATAAACACCAAGTTGTTCTAAAAGACATTTAAAAACATCATCAATGTCTTGTTATAACAAGCCCATTCCATTTTAAGAATTATTTTAAATTAAGATGGGGAAGTTTGTCCATCTAAACAATTTAAAGATTGGATTCCCTTTGAGAATTAGCAATATATATAAATTAATAATTGATTTCAAATATCATATTTTAATTTCGATCTATCTTGTTTTTCTAAGGGAAACCTCATAGACAAACTGAAGGGATGGTTCTCCAAATTTGTGGATGACATGCGTAGTAAACCCCTTGGTAAGCCCTTGAATTATATACTACTCACCCTTTATTGACTATTTTCCATTCCATAAGCCTCCAAATATTCCTTTCCATACTTAAAATAGTGCCAAAGTTAAATTGTTAGCCATTTCGGTTTATCAAGTATTTGATTGTATATTGATGTGATTGAGATAATTACGAGATGAGGTGATGTGATATAATTTGCATTTCATGAGTAACTTAGTCTAAACATGTTATTCCCATATGATGCATAATACTATGTCGCATAATACTATGCTACAAAATACTATCCTATATATACTTTATTTTATGATGGGTCACCTCTTTGAGAAATAGACATTTGTTGTAGAATTATCAACTAATTGAAATATATTTTATTCAAATTATTTTGTGGGATGGATTGATGTTGCATAAAACTTCTCAAAGATTCTTTTCAAAATGTCATAGCACAAATTCAAAGGGATTGAGAGAATGACTCTTACAACATGACACAATAAACACGGTGGAGTGTGGTTGAAGGAAGCCATGAAATCAAGTGGATGAGTACACAACTCAAGTAAATTGGCCACTTCTCATAATTTCTATAATGAACAAAAATATGCCACTGATATGTAGGAATTTTGTTGCAGAATTCTAAAGTTCTATAGGAGTATCTAGCATGGAATATTTGAAATAATTTTGTATTTAAATAAATAATTGTAGCCTTGGATAGGTTACACGACCAAATCTAACAAGATATAGAATTATATTTCTTTAATTGGTATATTGTAATTACAATTTTTCATATAGTCTAAGATCAAAAAATTGTTTTGACTTGCTTGATGTGAAAAGTGTTTTGTTTTGAGGTATTCAACAACTTGTATATGTAACACTCCAGCCATTGACATTAGTTTAAGTATAAATATGATATTGTAGGGGTGAAAATATCATTTGATATGTAAAAATAAAAAGGAATACGTGCCTTGTAATTTAATTTAGGTGATGGATGGCAAGTGTGTCATCCATCACCTAAATATGAAATTAAGTAATATATGAAATGAAGTAATAAAAATGGGTAATACCAAGAGGTGGGAGTTAGATCCTTATTGCTTGATTAGGAGGTTTTTTTCATGTTTGTATTGGTTTTCTATTGTTTGTGAGTGCACTTGTTGGAGAGGAAGGTTAAGGAGGAGGAGTTTGTTGTATAGAGGTTCAAGATAGAGAAAAGAGTAAGGTCTCACCTAGTATGGGATAAGGTTAATTTTGAGGGTTTAGAAGCCTTGAATTCTATTGGAGGTTGGTTGGGTGGAGAAATTCCCTTCCAATTTTTGTTGTTGATATGGGAGTTTGTGCCTAACAAAGGAAAAGGTCTCCATGCAAAATTGGATAAGTTGGGAATCAATCAAGTATGTAGAGTTTCTTCTCTTTGGGTTATCATTTCTTGAATTTTTCTATATGAGTTGTATTAGAATCGTTAATTGATTTCTTAAAGGTAATGAATCCAATTATCATTAGAGACCTAATAGATTAGTTCGTTTATGAAATTATCTCAATGAATCTACAATTTAATTATGTTTAAAATATGCATAGTAAAAATGGCTGTTACTTTTGGTATCAGAGCCGTAGATCCAATGCTTGGAACTTGATGGCCATAACCATGCCTAAATATAACCACTACTCGATCTTTCTACTTGAATCTCTAACATAATTCACATCGATAATTTCAGCATCTCCATAAGCCAAAATGACAACGCTTTCAAGAATATTCTAGTGTGTGTTGGGAGGGAGTTCAACTCTTAGCCTTCTATAGGTGAGGGATTTGTTGTGTGCTCTAAAGTCTTCACCCATTTTCTTGGGTTCAGTAAGGTATTTCACTACCAAGCTCATCAGTAACAATATTTTTCTTCTTTAACTCTATTATTTCTCTAAGATCTGAATTCGGGGTTTGATCGGTCTTAATTTTGCATTAATCCCCAAATTTTCTAGAATTTTTTTTCCTTGGCATTGATAGGTTTATGCATGTATAGAGAAATATTTTATTTATTTCCATAATATCATCTAGCCTTAATCCTCAATATTTCTTTATGGAATATTGCCTACATTGTTTCCTTCAATTTGTCCAAATAATTTCTCTCAAGAACTAACACAATTGTGACTGATTGTTATTTTTTAATGTTGTTGTAAAATTATAGATGGATGATAATAGTTTTCATTTCTCGTGTTTCTCACAAGCATTTGGATTCATGAATTGATTCCAAGTCTAGTAGGCCTTGCATGGGAAACTTTGTTAAATTGTGAACCATTGCAATAAATTGGTACACAGAAACAAAGCCAAAGAATCCAACTATATAGGAATAGTTGACAAAGTAAATAGTCAAAGGTAAATTATTAGACATAAAAGTACACTTAGTTCTAGTAGACTGGTCTAATCCAAGAAAGAATAAACTAGAAATTGCACCTGAAGGTGCAAAAAGTCCGTCATAATAAGGGGGCGAGGTGGAAGTGATTATGTAAAGTGTAAGGAAGCACATAAAACAATGAAAGTAAAAAAATGTATGAAACAAAGTGCATAAATTTCTTATGAGATATTAAAGAGATATAGGAAATTCCTTATGGTATATAGGAATTTTTTATTTGATAGCAGTGTATAAAATGTTTTTTTTTATATCAATGAAAAATCAATGCTTCGATGGTAGATCCTTTACCATTAGAAGGTAACTAGTTGAATTCCCTCCCAACACATGCTCGATTCCTAAAATTAGTTCCATTTTGGCTATGGGTCCACTAAATTGCTTGATGTGAATAGACTTGGATGTTAATTAACTTGAAAGATCAAGCAATGGCTATCCTTAGGAATTGTTATGGACCTCAAGTCCTAAGTATTAGAGCCTATGACTTTTATACCAAATTAACAACCCTTTTTACTAAGAATACTTTAAACCTAATTAAATGGTAAATTTCTTGAGACAAATTCATAAAACAACTAATCTATGAGGTGTCTATTGATAGTTGGATTCATTATCTTCAAGAAACCAGTTAACAATTCTAACACAACTTAAATAAATAGAAAAATTCAATGAACATCAACCCAAAGATAATAATCTCTACTTACCTAATCAATGACTATTGTCGTTCGTTAGGAATCTACTCGCTTATCAACAAAAACAGTGTGGGGGATAGTTATCCACCCAACCAACCCTCAATAGAAGCTAAGTCCCCCAAACCCTAAACAATTAAACCTATTCTAGACCATGTGAGACCTTACTTTTTTCTCCATCAACCTTCGTACAACAATCTCCTCCTCCTTAAACCCCCCAATAGGTGCACTCAAAAACAATAGAAAACCAACAGAAACAAGCAACAAAATCCCCAAAATAAAGCCAACAAGGCTCCAAATCCCACCTCTTGGTCTTTCCCTCTTTCATTAGTTAATTTTCATATTTTACTCAATTTATTTATTTGTGCATGCATGACACACTTGTCATCCATGCACCTAAATTTATTACAATGCACACATTCCTTTTTATTTTAACGTATTAATTGAACTTTTAACTACTACCATATGCTATTTATACCTATACTAATGTCTAAGGTTGGAGTCTTACATACTCTTCCCCTCCAAGAAACTCAATCCTGAAATTATAACCCCATAGCAAAAATTACAAGGAATTTCTCAATCAATGATGTAGATAATAGGTAATATAGGTAGGTAGTTGGTACTAGTAAGAAGATGAGAAATTTATGCATGTGGCCACCACACATAATGTTTTCACTCGCACTAATACAGTCACAACAACCTAAGTTACATCATGCTCTTGATTAATTTCCATGGTGTTCAGAATGCACTTAATCATACAATTTATGCATCATTCAAGTCACAAAAAGGAGTCAAAATAAACAAATAAAAGTACAACATTCACAAATCTCCCTCCTTCCTTACTCACCCTCTCCTTGAGAATCATACAATGCACCACCTCCATAATATTCCTTGCCAATATCCAGATGATCCCGCTCGTCATGACACAAGCCCTCTACTATAACTATTCGTGGATCATACAATAGGCATCAAATTTTCCCTAGGAATTTTTTGTGGCTTATCCATCCTCCCAACTTCCGGTAAATGTGTAGCCTCAATAGAATTAATTGGAGTATGGGCCTCATCAGAATTAACTGGAATATGGTTAATGGTACATTGATAGCATTATACACCGTGCACATCAAAATGTTGATATTTCCTCCATCCTTATGCACCCTTAAGGAACCAACCCTAGGCATCGAAATCCCTTGTCCATGTACCTAAATCCCTGCTAGTGTACCTCAAGAAATGGAATTCCAGTAGTAGAGTTAAGATCAATTGGCATAGATCTAATTGTTGATTTTTTCCATGAACCCATAAGGTGTTTGTTGCAGCCACTCTCATTCTTGGTTTTGGGCCCCCACAAAATCTTAGAATGATTAGCCTCTTTAGGGTCTTTAAGTGGATCACCTAAAAGAATTTTCCACTCTCCACAAATTAACAATGATTAGTACTTATTCTTATATAATAAGATAACATGAAATCCATTGTGAATAATAATGCACTATAATTGTCCATCATATGTGATCACGAAGAATGACTCATCACGAGTTAAAAATTTTAATTGAATGTATCATCATAAATCATCATGGAATAATATGCCTCATAAACCAAGTTTTACTTATCATGAAATACCAACATGAATTAATTAAGAATTCTACTCAATACCAAATCACATGAATCAACCAACCCATGCTATCCTCATAAAATAATAAAGCATCCTATTGAATTGATATGTCATGAAAGAGCATAATGAAGTAACAACGTATTATAAAGTAAAGCACCCTACTAAATATAAACATGAAATGACAATATATCATAAATTATGTGTCATTTGTCACCAAATACCATGATGAAGTAACGAAGTACAATATTGATTATCCAGATGAAATAACAAGGTTTAAATGGAGTATCTCATGCCCGATTCCATAAATCTACTAAAAATGAAAAGGAAACTTGTGATTCATTGAGACAAACATATCTTACTCTAATCTTTACTTGCTAGAAAAGATTATTTTTGGAACTAGAATTACTAATAAGTTTTACATTCATTGTAATGTCCCAGTTTTGACCCCATTTGCATGATGTATATAATGTAATTAATCATGGTGAGGAGCTCAAGGCAAAAGCCCCACCATCGATTTGGTTGTGTATGTTTCAGCAATAGGGATAGTTGCCAATGGTATATCGTGCTATTTGGCACATTATAATTCGGCATCATGTAAACATGCACATCAAATAAAACTAAAACCACAACCAGCTACAGCAGTGCAACGTTGAATGAAAAGGGCATGGTTCCAAAGGATAAGGGGTGGGGGATGTCAAACCTTGGTATATGGGGGAAAAACCCATGTGTTGCCACCTTGTTTTTTTTTTCCATCTTCCTTGTCTCATCCAACCTCTTCAACCTCTTTATTGTTTTATCCAACCACCTTCTTTGAGAATGGCTGCTGGTGGTTGGGGCAATTATTGTTTTTGGGAGTGGGGTGGCAGGACTGTCAGTCCCTTGATCACGCGCCCACTCCATCCACGACTGCATTCACTCTTCTCTCCCACATTTTTCAACCTTCACAATCGTGGTCTGTTCATTCTCTCCATGGTCGGTTCTTCCTCACGCAGAGCCGAAGTCTGTTCATCCGCGCGCATAAGGGATGCGTAGGCAGAGGTTAGTTCGTCTTCCTCACGCACCAGTCGCGGCTCTTCTTGGTTGTGCATGCAACGAGCAGGTGAAACGGCCTCAAGGGGCCCGATTTTTGCTAGTATGTGAATGACCGTGGCTTTAATCCACGATTTCTGCCTTGATGTTGGTTTAACCTGTGATTCGGGCTTGCTGTTTGTGTAACCCACGAATTGGGTTGTTGTTGTTCTTCCACGACTGCTGGATGCTGTTGAGAGCCCAATTTTTGTTTCCATTTCGGACTGTGCATGTGTGTTTCTTCCACGTTTTGCTTGGGCTGCGTCTTCTTCCTTTCCGCACAGGTTGTGAGTTTGTCCTCTTTCCTTCTCCATTCTTGTCTGTGTAGTTTCTTCAGCGATTGCATGGAGTAATTGGGTGCTATGGGCGGTTGGATGTTGGTTGGCTGCCGATTGCCACATCCATTGGCTGAGTTTCCCATGGCTATGCTGGGAGTGCTGTTTATTATCCATTGTGGACCGTGGATAGTTGCCATCACTCATTGTGAGTTTGGGCTGCTGAAGTACCCTGGTTAGGTTTGTTGTTGAGTTGTTTTGGCCATGCTAGGACCAAGAACAACTCTGAGTTGTCTTGTGGCTTGAGCTGTGCTCCTCGTTCGTTTGGGATTATCCCCGGTTGTCTTGCCTTCATCACAGAGTGGCGAACCTCTTGTTTGCTGCGGTATGCAGTGGTTGGTCTTCGGACTGTGCTGGCTTGACTGGTTTGTTGATGGCCTGATAAACCCAGTTGTGTTGGTTTGCTGATTGTGTAAGCCTGCTTGTTCCCTTAGTACTTGAGGAATCATGCCCAGCTTGGGGGTGGCAGCGTTGCTGAGAGATTGATGAGCACGCTGGCCTATGGTTGGGTGGAACGTTGCAACGATGTAGCTGGTTGTGGGGTGAATTCTTCATCAAAAGATAAGCGTTGTTGGTTACATTATCTCTGCAATTTATATCTATTGTTTTACGAATTCTGATGAGCATGTGAATGCTGGAATGTATGTGTGTTGCTTCTGCTGATTATTGAGTAACTCTGTATGAATGAAGAATTATGCATCTGTGCATCCTGTTATGGATCATGTTAAGTTTCTTATTTTCAGCATTGATGATTTGTACATGTTCATGGGGCTGTTTTCCCATTTGGATTGAGGTGGTGGTCGTGTCCTCTTCGCCGGTATGAGGGTCGGGGACGTGACAGAGTGGTATCAGAGCTCATGTTGCAGCATGGGCCTGAATGGACCACCAGGATGCAGTGACAGAAGCATAATTTCCTTCTGCCCAGCAAGGACCAGAATTTGATGACAGCAAAACTTCCAAAAATTGCCTAAGTGTTGACAGTCGGAAGAGATAGTTGAAAGCTCCTTCGAAACGCCGGAAGGTGTAGTCGGAAGGCCATTCGACTAGGTGCAGCAGCGGAAAAGAATTTTTGAAATTTTTTGTCTAAGTGTTTGAGCCATCGGAACACTTAGCGGAATTGACTTCCGACTTAGCGGGAGAACTAGTGGAACGGACTTCCGCTGTAGCAGAAGTGCTAGGCAGAAGCCTGCCCAACGGAGAGCCGTTGGAAAGAAAATCAGGAAAATTTTCTAAGGCAGCAATCGTTGACTGTCGGAATAATTTAGCGAGTCGTGAGCCACAGTTGCGGAAGTCTAAATCACTAAGTCTTCCAACAAGAAAGACCACCGACGCTGGAAAGTTAGAAAAATAGTAAAAAAAGCCGCCGATCGGAAGAAATTAGTGTTTGGTGTGCCGTCGTTGCGGAAGCCAAAGGGACTAACCTTCTGATGTGGAAGAACCATCGATGCCGCAAGAAAGAAAGTTAAAATTTTTTCTAAGGCTCTAAATCGAAAGAAGAAAGTGGTTCGTGTGCCGCCGTTGCGGAAGCGAAAAGCACTAAGTCTTCCGATGAGAAAGACTGCCGACGCCGATCAGGGAGCCTTAGCCGATTGGACCGCCGATCAGAAGAAGATAGTGTTCGTGTGCCCGCCATTGTGGAAGTCCAAGGTGCTAAGTCTTCCGACGAGAGAGGCCACCGAAACATCGGAACGATTAGTGGTTCCGGGAGCCGATTCTGCGGAACGGTTAGTTGTTTTGGGAGCCGATTCTATGGAACGGTTAGTTGTTTCGGGAGCCAATTTTACAGAACGGTTAGTTGTTTCGGGAGCTGATGCTGCAGAGGAAATTTTGAATTTTTCGTGGGATTTCTCAGTGAATTTTGATGGTTTTCAGTGGGATTTTCAACAGTTTTTCAGTGAATTTTCAGGGCTGAAAAGTGGCAGCGATCTTATGCGCCAGATTGCACGAAAACCATCGTCCCCTGAGACAGTCGTTCTTGTGAAAAGAAAATTTTGTGTTTTGGGCAAATTAATCAAACCCATAATTCATAAAAGATGAATGGTGCATCGGAAATGAGGTGGCTGAAGTTAGCATTCTGGACCAAAATATAGTTGTGTGTAAAAATGCAGAGATTTGGTGAAAATGGTCATTTTAGAAGTAGTGTGATTTTCACACCCAAAGTCAGAATGGAGCATGGGGATAGGTGTTGGAAAGAGTATCCAGCAAAGAACAGTGCAGAACCACCAGAGTTTGAATAAGGAGCAGAAAAGTAATAGTGGTTGTTTTGACAAACAATGTTGCTGTCAATATGGACAAGTCCGAGAATTGCATGCCTAGAGGTAGAAAAGACCATGAAGACGAACTAGCTATTATGTGGAAGAGGAATTCCATGCAAAGATGAGGGATTTGAAAGGGAAAATTCCTTAACCCCTATCTTTCTAACTATACTTATATTTTATAAATTTTGTACATAAAATGTATGAGGGTATTCTTTACATGCATAGGATGTTACATGTTGGTAAGAGTTGTGGGAGTTATACATTTACAATGAACCACTAATGATAATCATTGCATTGGTGTTGGAATTAGTGGGAAAACCAATGACAACATGGACCTGGATGAATATGTTGTTGATGTTGACGAATGTGACTAGAAACCCTCCAAAGAAAGAGATAAGGCAACAACCTCGATAAATAAAGGTTGGTGAGAAAATTCTGCAATCTCTTGCAAAGGACCAACCAAATTGGTCATGTCAAGGGTGTAGGTAGAACCCATGAAGGTAAAAGTTTGATTATGACAAATTCCATGGAATGGTAAGGGTAAGAGACCTCATACCATGTGGATATTTGAATGATATACTACGTTCATATAGAAAGGTGTCATGCCTGTATATATTGATTGAGCTTAGTAGCCCAAGGAAAGTAAGTACTGATGATCTTGATTATAGTAATGCATCCTATATGAAGTGGACATGGTATGTTGAATTCATTGAGATGAATGCATGTGATATTATGAATGACTAATGGCTGAAATGATGAATTGATGACAATTTAGGAACCATTTCAGAGGTTGTTATGAATGCAGGATAGTCATGATCAATTGGCTGCCAGAAATGCTCTATGGAAGAGCAAGGTGGTATGAATGATACGCTTGTGAAGTAAGGAGTATCTAAACACTTCATTTAATTACATGAATGATGTGACTATGCCTTGCAAATGTTAATATGATAATGAATGCATGAAGTAAATGAGCTTTGATAATATTGATGTGACTAATAGTTGGAAGTATTTGAATTGTATAAATTCTGAAAATGCTTCAGTGATGGTTGTAGCAATGAAAAAGGGGTATATGCATCCAGACTTACCAAGTGTTTGGTTGATTGAAGCTCATGTTTCAGGTAGATTATTTCAAGCATGGCAGTGAGAGGTAAGACCCTGACCAATGCCAAAATTTACCATATGGTATGCATACTAGGTTGTTAAAATTCGAATTGTGAAATTCGGATTTAAGGAATTGCTGACAACTACTAGTCACTATTGGCTTGCATAAGATTGTGTTGGATGATTGAAGCTCAGGTTTCAGGTAGATTATTTCGAGCATGACAGTGAGAGGTAAGATCCTGACCAATGCTAGAATCTACCATGTAGAAGAGCCAAACCTTATGAGAAGGGTCTCATAGTTGTAAAAGTAGTTGGTATGCATAATGGGTTGTTAAATTTGAATTGTGAATTTCGAATTTAAGAAATTTCTAACGACTACTAATCATTGTTGTCTTGTATAAGATTGTGTTAGGGGGACGCATGGTAAGTGGGTATTCATGATTATGTTAGTAAGCATAAAATTGTAATGGGCATAGTAGTGTTGCTTACAAAAGACCCACAATTAAGCAAGTCAATTTCTGTAGTAGATAGAATTGCAAATTCCTAATGAATTTGATTACTAATGACATTGCTTGGTCATGGAACAATCAATTTTGATTGTATTGTCGGATAATGATTGACTGTTTGGATATTTGATGAATGTGTTAGGGATACACACTGCAGGAAGATCATATGTGATGACCTGCAAGAGCCAAACTTCATGGGAAGGTTTTCCCTTGGAAATGGGTTTCGGGTGAAACGCCATTGGACATTTTGGAAATGTCTCATCTGCACTGCATGTTTGGTAGTAAAATGAGTGAGATGGTATAACTTATGTCGATAAGACATGTGTGGATATGAAATGTAAGGAGTTGGGGTGGCTAACTAAGGGACTGTTAACTCAGGGAAGGAGCCTCCATTCCTCCTTAACAACGTATACTGCGACGGCAAATGGATAAGTGTTCTGTGACCCTTGCCATGAATATTCATGTTTAATTATTAAATTCCATATGCAGAACATGTTTTGATTTAATATACATTATGACCGATTGGGCCTACATGGCACACACCGGAGAAGGGTACACACTTTTCCGATGAAGAGTCATGAAAGGGTTTTCAATGTCGATTACACCCTAGGGAGTGGACGCACTCCTAGTGTCCCAATACTTGATAGAGAATGATATGAAATTTGATTACAGTTTTTAGAGCAATAACGCTGATGAGTTTGCTTGTATTGCTTGTATTGCTTGTGTTGACAGGCTAGATAGATGCAGTTGGGTGTTGCACCCTAAAGATAAAGGTAAAGGTAAAGGTAAAGGTAAATGGTTGTTGTGAGGGGTTGCGGAGTAAGGGTTATTGTGGATATAAGTGTGTGCTGACATAAGTGTATGATGGGCTGTGATATGCCTAAGGATCCATAGTAGATCCTAGACCTGGAAATGGTCGTGGTAAGTTCCAAGCCCAGTTGACATGAGAATGTACTGGCTGGACATTAATTATTTGATGTTGTGGAGCAACTGGCATGCTGACCTAACATCTAAGTCCATAGGCGATCCCAAGGCTTGCAAAGCGAAGCAGGATCCTGTGGACGAATGAGGGTACGTACAACACATATAAGTATTGGATTATTTTGCTTATGAATATACATGTGTATATGATTTGGTTATGATGTTTTAAGCTCTTGTCCTAGAGATAAAACTAATGAGAATAAACTAAACATGTGAATTTATTCAATGTTTGGATATAGGTATCGCTGGAAGCGAGGAATATGAGAGCATCCAAGGGGTGCATGTGGACATGTGACTGTCCTGGAAAGCTCAGAATGAGCGACAATGAAAAAGGTGTTAGTGAGACTGTGAG
>LPNX010721919.1:815703-843507 GCA_001517045.1 Pseudotsuga menziesii | reverse complement strand
TTAAGTAAATTTGTGAATGCTGGAATAGTTAATTCCCTGCCCAGGAATGGACATGAATGAGCTCATGTGCCTATTGGGAAGGCATGAAAAATATGAAAGCCTCAATAATGAGAATTGGATTGTCATGCCAATTGGGTAATTAACTGACTGATTTTAATGTCTATATTATGCTTGGTCTAACAGAATTTCAATGGTGCATTTCACATGTGAGAAAAGTGAAACCAGGTGGTGCACGTTGATTATGGCAGCAGATCAAAAGTTGTTGGACTTAGCTAGAAGTCTCCTTCAAATGATTGTCAAGACCCAAGAAAATCTTAGGGAGATGCTCAAGATACAGAAAAGGCAGAATGAAATGAACCACCAGATTTTGCAAGACTCTATTGGTTTGCAAAGGGAGGTGAAAAGCCTTCTAGGAGCAATCGGCAAGGGAAAGGAAGGTGGATCAATAATGGGACATTCTTCCAAGCGACCCGATAAGAAACGGTCCCTGCATGAAGACTCAAAGGAAATTGAGTAGGTAAAGATGAAGCAGCCAGTGAGATGCTGGAGATGCGGAGGACATCATTTACGCCAAGACTGCCCAATGAGGGAACATGATGAAGGCAATAGCCGCAAAATTCCTAGACTTTGGGATCAGATGGAAGCTGAGAACCAGCAGGAGAATTCCATGGAAGCCGAGGGGCTTGGTCTTGAACGTTCAAAGTAGATGATTGAACGTGGGACAGATCTACAAAATTTTGAAATTTTGATGTGCAATTGTATATATATTGTATATGTATTCCTATGTATTGGAACACCGAGGATGGTGTTATTCCAAGGGGGAGGGGAATGTAATGTCCCAGTTTTGACCCTGTTTGCATGATGTATATAATGTAATTAATCGTGGTGAGGAGCTCAAGGAAAAAGCCCCACCATCGATTTAGTTGTGTATGTTTCAGCAATAGGGATAGTTGGCGATGGTATATTGTGCTATTTGGCACATTATAATTCAGCATCATGTAAACACGCACATCAAATAAAACTAAAACCACAACCAGCTATGACAGTGCAATGTTGAATGAAAAGGGAATGGTTCCAAAGGATAAGGGGTGGGGGGTGTCAAACCTTGGTCTATGGGGGAAAAACCCATGTGTTGCCACCTTGTTTTGTTTTTCCATCTTCCTTGTCTCATTCAACCTCTTCAACCTCTTTAGTGTTTTATCCAACCACCTTCTTTGAGAATGGTTGCTGGTGGTTGGGGCAATTATTGTTTTTGGGAGTGGGGTGGCAGGACTGTCAGTACCCTTGCTCACGCGCCCACTCCATCCACGACTGCATTCACTCTTCTCTCCCACATTTTTCAACCTTCACAATCATGGTCTGTTCATTCTCTCCATGGTCGGTTCTTCCTCACGCAGAGCCAAAGTTTGTTCATCCGCGCGCATAAGGGACACACAAGCGGAGGTTAGTTCGTCTTCCTCACGCACTAGTTGCGACTCTTCTTGGTTGTGCATGCAGCGAGCAGGTGAAACGGCCTCAAGGGGCCCGATTTCTACTAGTATGTGAATGACCGTGGCTTTAATCCACGATTTCTGCCTTGCTGTTGGTTTAACCTGTGATTCGGGCTTGCTGTTTGTGTAACCCGCGAATTGGGTTGTTGTTGTTCTTCCACGACTGCTGGATGCTGTTGAGAGCCCGATTTTTGTTTCCATTTTGGACTGTGCATGTGTGTTTCTTCCACGTTTTGCTTGGGCTGCGTCTTCTTCCTTTGCGCATAGGTTGTGAGTTTGTCCTCTTTCCTTCTCCATTCCTGTTTGTGTAGTTTCTTCAACGACTGCATGGAGTAATTGGGTGCTATGGGCAGTTGGATGTTGGTTGGCTGCGGATTGCCACATCCATTGGCTGAGTTTCCCATGGCTATGCTGGGAGTGTTGTTTATTATCCATTGTGGACTGTGGATAGTTGCCATCACTCATTGTGAGTTTGGGCTGCTGAAGTACCCTGGTTTGGGTTGTTGTTGAGTTGTTTTGGCCACGCTAGGACCAAGAACAAATATGAGTTATCTTGTGGCTTGAGCTGTGCTCCTCGTTTGTTTGGGATTATCCCCGGTTGTCTTGCCTTCATCACAGAGCGGCGAACCTCTTGTTTTCTACGGTATGCAGTGGTTGGTCTTCGGACTGTGCTGGCTTGACTGGTTTGTTGATGGCCTGATAAACCTAGTTGTGTTGGTTTTCTGATTGTGTAATATTGCTTGTTCCCTTAGTCCTTGAGGAATCATGCCCAGCTCGGGGGTGGTAGCGTTGCTGAGATATTGATGAGCACGCTAGCCTACGGTTGGGTGGAACGTTGTAGCGACGTAGCTGGTTGCGGGGTGAATTCTTCATCAAAAGATAAGTGCTGTTGGTTACATTATCTCTGCAATTTATATCTATTGTTTTATGAATTATGATGAACATGTGAATGCTGGAGTGTATGTGTGTTGCTTCCGCTGATTATTGAGTAACTCTGTATGAATGAAGAATTATGCATCTGTGCATCCTATTATGGATCATGTTAAGTTTCTTATTTTCAGCATTGATGATTTGTACATGTTCATGGGGCTGTTTGCCCATTTGGATTGAGGTGTTGGTCACGTCCTCTTCGCCGGTCTGAGGGTCGGGGACGTGACATTCATGGCTTGTCTCACTTTAATTACCGATGCATGTTTAATATTGGGAAACTATAAACATGTGAATGGAAGACACATGCCAACATCTAAATGTTTCTCGTTGCTTCACATATGAGTCTTCTTGGTTGCTCCATGATAAATATTCATTACACAATACAAGTTTTATTTAGTGCATTATGGGAAACAACCTCACTACTTTTGGCACCATTGTTGAGGAGGCTCTGAAATCACCAAGGGATAAAATGCTTGTGATAATAGTGTTTCATTGTGAAGGGGGAAGGAACCAAAGATCTTGAGTATTTCTTTTTGCATTGTCTCTCTTTAGTTTTAGTTAAGGTTTTCCATGCTGAAGGGGAGAAGGAACTACAAATTGTAATTGTTTTTCTTTGTAGTGGAGATAAATGCAATAACTCTCTTTTACTGTAGTGGCATTCAATAGGTTTATTTAATTAAATTTCATGCCTTGGTGTAGGGATAAGCTATATCCCTTTTCTGCAATTTTTTTTTGAAAAGTGGTACATGGTAAGGGCCAACTATCCCATAGGAGGATAAGACTGAGAAGAATAAAATAAAGAATAACCTATGAATACCTTCGACCTTGAAAGTTTAGTTTGAATTTCTGGGTAAGTTATCTCCCTTATACTCATTAAATCACTATCCATGCCATTCACTTTTTTTTTCTATGCCCAATCTCGAGCATGCACAATCCAACTTTTGGTTTAGGGGTAGTTTTTCACCCAAGCTCACTCCATTTCTCCTTTTGTTCCTTGTTGGAAACCATTTCTCTATTTTGTTTTTTAAATTTAATGATAATGTACAAACAAAAAACAAAAAATAGGGTTAATTGATTTTGCATGCATTTCACTTTCCTAGTTTTGAATCGACTCTTGACCTCCTAATTCAAATATGATGGTTCAATAAGTGCACATATATATAAGAAGAACATGGGTACATTCTTCTGCGTAATGGTATATGTTATTACCTTATATTTCTAAATTTTAGGTTGTCAAAAATTCATTTATTACTTCCATATAATTTATGATTTTTTAATTTTAGATTTCTAAGAAATCATCTATGTTTTCAATATGGAAATCATTATCTACATTTAATCACATATTAACAATTGTAAATCATGCCATGAAAACAATTTGTTGTTAGCAAACTACCTCAGTTAGGCTTAATCATAATTTCCTGCCACCTACATTGCAAGCCTCCATTCAATACTCAATATAAAAACACACATAGTCTCTTTCTTCTTGAAGGTATAGTTTGTTGAAATATTAAATGCATACTATATCAATCTGTTGATGTTCAAATTGTTATTAGTCACATGAATACACTAGGAAGAATATGACACAGATCAATGAATAACGTTTTCGAAGTAGAGGAATGTGAGGAATAAGTATGTTTTATCAGCTAAAGGAGGCTATGATAGTCACATAAATCACCTCCAAGTATGAATTATGAACATATTTGCATTTCAATTATTTAGGGGTTAATCAAATGAATGAAACTTCAATGATCCCTCTCAAAACTTGGTAAAACTCCAACACCTCGATAATGACAAATAGAAGTCTTATCTCCGCAACCATGAAATCATCCAACCTCTTATAGGAAACAATACCATTCTTCCATTATCAACAACAATGATAACCACAATGTTCCACTCATTAGTAGACTTGAAAAGCTTAACATTGTTGACCACAACAACATCAACAAGCATTTTTTTAATCCTCAACAAAACAAAGACCAACAAGAGTCTCTTGCTAATTCCTTAGGATACAAACTACCTCCCAAGATTGCGTGAATTTCGATAGAAAATTAAATGGTAGCAATAAATGAGTTATGCAAATCATGAAAACTCGAGCTCGATGTAGAAATCATTAATGAGCAATATGAGTAAGAACAACTGCATAAATCACCTCTTTTAGGCCAAAAATGATGACTTGGCCTAAATTTAAATGTTCTAGGGAAGCCCTCAAAATATCGTGTTAAAATGATCTTAAATAGAGGTGTTAAAGGTTGCAACATATTCTTTACTTGGGGTTAGGAATTGCATTTCTATTTATGCAGAGTTTTAATCTCATATTAGGTTGCATTCATAAAATAATATTAGTTAAAACTCAGTGTAGAGGGAAGGAAACCTTTATACACAATTCCTTAATCATCTTGACACTTTGATAGCTTTTCTAGAAGCTACATAATATGCATTTCGTACAAGATTGATCTCAACTCCTTTTGAATCGTTTTGAGTTGATGAAATTGCTACAAAGGTAGTCATAATAGTTTTATTTTGACTAGGAAGTGGAGAAGTTTCAAAAAATATTTTGAGGGGATATGGTTCGTGAATTCTAGTTTTATACTTAACTTGAATCACTTCATTTTGATATTATACATAAAAGTTATGCCCAAAATAATGACTACTTGTTCCAAAATCTCCATTGTTAAAAATCAGCATTCTAGAATAATTCTTACCGCATTTTACATGTCAATTCAAAGTACTTTAAAAACATGTTTCTATTGAAGATAGCTCTATGGATCTAGTTTCATATCCTAATAGAAGCATGTCATGCTGACATTTTATGAAAGAGTTGTGCCAAAAATACTCACCATTGATGAAAGCATGAAATTCTAAAGAGCTCTATAATTTGGACTGTATCCTAGCATAATAGTTTTATTTTGAGGGGGAAATGGAGAAATTTCAAAAAGTATTTTGAGAGGATATTGTCCTGAAATTATAGTTCTCTACTTAATTGAATCACTTCATTTTGATGTCATACATAAAAATTATGCCAAAAATGGCGACTACTTGTTTTAAAATCTCCACTATTAAAAAACAACATTCTAGAATATTTCTTAGCATATTTGACATATCAATTTAAAGTAGTTTAAAAATATGTTTATATTGAAGAAAATATACGAATCTAATTTCATATCCCACTAAAGCATGCCATTCTAACCTTTGATGAAATGGTTGTGCCAAAAATAGTCACCATTGATCAAATCACGAAATTGTAAAGAGCTTTGTAAGGTAGAATGTATCCTAGCATCTTTGACATAGAAATTCAACGCACTTTCAAAACCTATTTTTACTCGACATATCCCTAGTAACTTACTTCATTCTTACTTTTAAATAACTTCAGTGTGACATCTTACTAAAAGGTTATGATCAAAACACTTTTTGGTAGCCTAGGTTGGTTACCACTCAACCATGTTTGAAAGAAACCACTTAATGAATTAACACTCCAACATGTTTGAAAAAAACCACTTAATGAATTAGCACTCCAACATGTTTGAAAGAAACCACGTAATGAATTCCTTTTAGATGTGGTGTATAAGCATGGTTTGTAATCTTTCTTTGAATGTAAGAATAAATTCCTCACATCTCTTTTGGTTCCATAGTCTCACCTTATATTGTGGAACATGTGCTAGTATTTTTTGTAGTTCGCTAAAGACCAATAAGGTCAAACTTAGTTGTGTTCATTTAGGAGAAATTATTATTGAAGGATTTCTATGAGTTTCTATGGAAAGGGAAAATCCACCAATGAATTTAAAAGTGCAAGATAATAAAATACAGAATCCTGAACAAGAGCAATTCCATATTTTGGAGTAGAGGATCATGGGAACTTGTTGTAGAATTGGAGAATATACATATGGAGGACTTAAGACCAAAGGGATTCTTTATGGGGTCCAGAGATAAGGAAATTGATTTAAAACATTTGTTTCATTCAATGCTTTGGAAATTTTCAAGTCAAATATGGGTTACTTCATTTAGCTCAAGCCAAAGACACCAAGGAGAGTTTGAGTAATTTCCAATGAATATGAAGTTTATAATTGTTGTTCGGGAATTATATTAGTAATGAAAATTTTATGAATATCGTTGTGGCAACATTGGAAGAGACTCTAAGCATGAGTTTTAATCAATAGAGTTTATAAGCATCATGTTTCCCGATACTTTGACAACAAAATAGGATGATAGAAGATATCGTTGATTAGTTGTTGGAGAAATGTGAAACATGATGCATTAGCTATAAAATTGAAATAAAGTTTAATAACCACCTATACATCCATTGAACTCAAGAAATGAAATATTTTATTCAAGGAACCAAACGCATTGCTGAAGAATTTACAATGTATTGGAAAGAAAACCCACCATCTCACTTAAAAAATATAAATAAATAAATAAATACTCTTATAGTGAAAAATCTCCATCCGACATTCTAAGATAGTGGATTGCTTCAAAACTAACTTGTGTGGATTGCTTCAAAACCAAATTGTTGGTGAGTACCCCTGTGCAATAAAAATACAAAACTTCCAACATGTTAAATAATTAAAAAACTCATCAACCGGGATTCAACTCGTAATGTAAACCAGATTGTAACACCCAAAAGTAAATTTCCAACTTTGTACTTAATAAATATTCCATCCTTGTCAAGCAAAGTGATGATAATACCAAGTGTTTTTATAACTACGCCAACCACTACAAAAGAATCTAAAACCAGCAATACTATATGGGATATTTAAACACAAGACCGCACGTCGGCTAAGGAAATAGCATTAGCTGGAAATGTTTATATATAAGTATTCCTATTTGAGCATCCTAAGCTCAAACACAAGACTTCCAATTCTTTTGTTGGTGATTACCTATTTCGAAATCTGATCTCTACCCCATCTTCTCTTGGTGAATACCCCTTTTGAAAAGAAGTATTTTTGTTGAGTGCTTCTGATTGATAAGTTGTTTTATTTGTAGGAAAGGTTGCTTACCCACCTACCTACTGAACGACACTGACTGAGTGTGCAAACAAGGCCGAACTGCCCCCATTTTCTTACATTCATGGGTTTTTTAGTTTTTCGGTGATATTTACTGAGCAAGAAAAAAAACAGAGATCTCTGGAACTAGATTCCACTCCCAGCAGGGTCCATTCCCCATTGTTCTTTGGAAACAATATGTTCACGAGTGCCATGGAATCATAGGTTTCTAATGTAGAACAAGGCAGTGGATTAAATTGTAAGAGCCTCTTTGACGGTCTAGTGAGCCTCTTTGATGGTCTATTGGCTCACTGAAAGCAAAGGAAGCAGCGAATAGAAGGTTTGAAGCTGTAGCATGGGTAAAGAGCATGGTTGGGTCTTTGGATATACTGTGTAAGCCATTCAAGGAGGCGTTTAGTATTTGCTTGAGAAATGGGATCAGTTTATGTAACCTTCTCAACTAGTTTCAATTGGGAGCAGTGTCCAAAGTCATTGTAAATCATGTGGATGAAGGATGGTCTTTATCTTAATATCAATATTTTGATAATTTTAAAAATTTTCTTGTAGTTGTTGAAGAGATGAAGTTGCCTACTTTTGAGCAGGAAAGCTTGCAGCCAGGTTCTACTTCTACTGCAAATATTGTCGACTGTATCTTGGCGTTGAAGGCTTATTATGAATGGAAATAGTTTGGAGGAAATGGCCCTTTGAGGACCCCTATGGTTCCAAGAAAGACACAAAATTTCCTTCAACAATCAACTGTGCTTGTAAAAGCACCCAAAACGTTGCCAAACCTATTAGTTGGAAACATTGATGAGGGAGAGAAAAGACTCGATGACATCTTTCAATCTAATGACTTTATAGGTGCTTGGTTAAAGCGAGTTGCTATAGAAATAACAATTGACATGGAAAATGTTGACCAGAACCTTGTCGATGTTGATGTATTTGTAACTTCGGAACGTATTCACTTGTGTATTTTATGTATTGTACCCCAATGTTTATTTCAGGTAGTATCTATAATGTAATTGAGTCATGTCATGGCTTGATGTTCCCATCGGGAGATTCTATAAAGTAAACAAGTCATGTAAAGTCATTGTGGGTAAACCTCTTATTTGATCAAGGGTTAAATTCCTCGCAGTTGTGGGGCCCTAGGGTTATTAGAATCTCCTAGAGAAGTCAGCCCTAGTGAGTTATTGTTAAGTCAGGAATTAGTATAAATAAAGGGTGAGCCTCTCTATTTATCACACACTCACTCACACTCAGTTGTAGCACATAGCTGAGAGAGAAGAAGTAGTTGGGACAAGAGAGAGAGAGAGAGAGAGACTACTGCTTTCGAAAGATCATCTTACTGTTTTTGGGGCTTTGGTTTTGGTGTTGATTCTATCTCTGAGGAAGTTATGGGGTTTTCTCCTTTATGGTTTCCTCGAGGAAAATCTTTGTGTTTATTGTCTCATGTGTTTGATTGTTGTGCTTGTTATTCTCTTAGTTAAACATCCTAAGATAATGCTAGCTTAAATGTTAAAAATATAACATGGTATCAGAGCTAACCTGAGAAGAAGACATTGTGCAGATGTAGAATCTAGGGATTCTTAATTTTTGGGTCTCTCTACACAATCCATCAGCAAACGTATGCTAGGATGACTCTCCATTGAAGGGCGCATCTTTCTGTCGAAGCAGAATTTGATTTCGGGCATTTTTAGTTTTTGGTGTGGGAAATTAGGGCTTCTTACAGAAGAGGAATTTTTGAGTGAGCCTGATATAGGATTACTCTCCTCATCAAAATCGAAGTTTAGAGACCTGGGTCGAGATTTTTGGTTGGGTGAAACTCCCTGAAATTCAAACCCTAGTTTGACCGCGAGCCATAAAAAACCCTAAATACTAAAACTGATAAGTTTTGGTACATTCGCTATATATCGAGATTGAAAAAGTATAAAGGGTCAAAAATTTCAAAGGTTGAATATAAATTATTGATGTACACTGTATCCAAGTTTCAGCCTTTGATTTTCTATATTCTCGGAGATATGATTCCTCGAAGTTAGGGTTCCAGCCTCTTCCAGGATTCATCCCTAAACATGACACTTGGGGATAATTTCTATATATCATGCTACGAAGTTCCAAATAAAATTTCTCAAGATGTTCCAGAAAGGGAAAGGACTGTAATTTTTGTGGTACAAGTTTTAGACACAGAAGATGAAACAGTGACACGTGGAAGTCTGTACAACTTCACTATGCTGAACAGTCCAGAAACAGATCACCTTGGGAAAACGATTATAAGTCCCAATTGGTGAAACCAATTCTGATGAAAACTATGGTGTTGGAACAAGGACATATGAGGCTACCTTAGTACAAAATTCCAGATACAGAGGAGTAGTAATGTTGGAGATACCGCAAAAACAATAGCAGAAATTTCTGCAGAAGAAATTGGTAAACTAGGGCTTCCTGTTCCGAGAGCTTCCCTCCACTGTATTTAGAAAATGAGTACATTGGAAAGATCAAATTGAAGAGGTATATATTTCTATCCAATAATATCTAAAATATTCTAAGTTTTTAAAATTATGTTTTCTCTGACAAACCCTAGATCATCGTTCTCCGTAACCAAGACGGACACCTCAAATCGGTAAGATCTAATCTTTTGCTATTTTAATTTGAGGTTCTCATTTCAAAGTGATCAATTACATCAGCTTGATGATAAGCTTGGTGAAGTTGACAAATTCCAAGCATTGAAGTATATGATCTCTCTGAAGAAAATGAATTGGACACCTACATAAGTAGAGAGGTTCCAGTTCCATAGGGAGATGAGGCTAAAAGCCTTACACAAGAAGAACTTGGTCAAGGCCAAGAAGTTCATTGTTGATTCAATCAAGGATCACCTTATACCACAAGTGTCTTCCCTAAAGAACCCTGAAGAGATGTTTGATTCCTTGACCAAGCTATTTGAAGAGAAGAACATAAATCAGAAGATGACTTTGAGAAAACAGTTGAAGAATGTGAAGATCCAGAATGCAGAGACCATGCAGTCATACTTTACAAGGGTCTCTCAAATAAAAGAACTACTTGAAGCGGTAGAAGAAGTGGAGAATGCAGAAGTGGTGATAACCACCTTGAATGGACTCCCAAGACCATGGGATTCATTCATTCAAGGAATGTGTGCTGAAAGGAAGTGATTACTTTCAGTAGACTCTGGGAAGAGTGCACATAAGAAAAAGAATCTCGACTCATAATAAGAAAAGAGAAGATGGGAGCAACTGAAGATCAATCTCTCCTGATCCAAAGAAGATACCTCAAGTAATGAGGAATACGAAGGACTCAATTATTGAAGAGCCTCTTATCCATGTTGAGCATTTGGATAAGAAATGATGAAGTCATGAATGAAGAAGATGATGAAGTGGAAGGCTCAAGAAGGAGTATACCCACGAAACAAATAAAGATAAGTATTTCATTGTCATTTCATGATATTGTTTTGTTATGCATTTGTTTATATTCAATCGATGTATTATGCATGATAGAATGTTTGCATTAATGATAATATACTACTAATACGCATGTGATGGGTAAGTAGCTCATGGTTCAATACAAATCTCCATTGCTACTTATCTAGAATGAAACCTCTTTGATGACATATTGGATTAGTGCACAATCTCAATGTTGTCCTAGTAGAGATGGAAGGAATCTAGAAAAGTTTCTGTGAGATATGGATGAATGTTGTATTGGCTAAAATAGTTGCATGATCATATATTTATGCATAATAATTTTCCATTATGAATATGCCTTATGAAATGTTTCTAACCATACAAATGCATTTGACTTGTAGGAAAGATCGCATAAAATTGCCTACAAGAAAAGAAGGATGAGACTTGTTCCGAAGAACAAGTGACGACAATTCAAGATGAAGAATGTAGTGACATCATTGATGTAGAACCTTCCAGCTATGAAGAAGTAACCAAGAAGAAAGGGAAGACCAGTTCAAGAAGGATGATGTCTAGAATGAAACATCGAGACTTGAAGGGAAGTCCGTAGTATCTTCCATATGGATCTACAAGTTCCATCATGCAGTAGATGGAAACATCGTGGGATATAAGGTAGGATTCATAGCACGAGGCTTCTCAAGGAAAGAAGGAATAGACTACGAAGAGACATTTTCATACAGTGGGAGTTGAGGCACATGACAGGCAGACTCATGTGTGCAAATAAAGAAGGCCTTGTATGAGCTCAGAAGACACCTGTGGGATGACACATACATGAGGATATTGAATATCACCTACAGTGATGAAGATATTAACCTTTGCTACAAGGTTGAAGATGAAAGCCTATAGAGGATGACAAGATCACAAATGGGTGCGAGAAGAAATTTTGAAAAAGGCCAAGATAAATGATCTTGGTATCTAGTCACCCTAGATGGATACATAGAATAATAGTAGAAGAGGAAGCTACTTGTCACTCTGGCACACAATGTTTCAGTGCATAGAGTATGAAAGATGGAGGGAGTATGATGCTTTGCTTCAGAGGGAGTGACTATAGAAGATCCCGAGGTTTGACATGGTACGACAGGAATGACAACTTACTGATGGCTCTAGGCTTTACTAAGAGTAAAGCGAGTTCCAACCTTTGCTTCAAGGTTGAAGACAGAAGACCAGTGATGCTCCTATTATATGACGATGACTTGTTCCTAACAAAAAAGAGGAACTCATTAAAGTTGCAAGAAGGAGACTTGTGTGAAGAACCTCCTGCAATAAAAAATGAGAATGCAAAAATATTGGAGCACAAAAGATATTTTATTGATCGCAGGCCACTTCGAGGGGGAAACCTCCTTTGATCAATCTCAATACAAAATAACTCTTCGGTGCTTTCATTAGCTTCAACACATACTTATATACTAAGTCTAACCTAAAAAAATATTACTCCACATGAATGTGGGATAATGTAACCTATTAACTAGACGACTTAACAACTATTACTTACTCCCCATGAATGTGGGATAATAAATCATACCAATGGGATGACTTACAAAGCATATGCGTTCGGAAAAATATACCAACAAAATAAAGAGGGGGGTTGACACGGGTTCTTAACATCCCCTCCCTCTTAGAAAAAGCTTTGTCCTCAAAGCATTAGATGTGGAAATTGCTGTTGAATCTGAAGGAGCGGTTCCCATGTAGCATCCTCTGGTTGCATGCCATGCCACTAAATTAAGACCTTGGTGATGTCCCGAGAGCGAAGCTAACGAGTGCGCTGATTGAGGATGGCCTCTGGTTCCAAAATGATGGAGCCTTCCATATCCAGCTCTGGTAAAACAATTTGTGCTCTGATGTTGGTTCCAATCACTTTCTTGAGACAAGAGACATGAAAGACTAGGTGAATGCGAGAAGAAGGAGGAAGTTACAATTTATACGCAACAGACCCAATATTCTTAAGAAATTTATATGGCCCATAGAAATTTGGAGCTAGCTTCTGATGCCATTTGAGTTTCAGGGAGGATTGCTTGTAAGGCTGCAAATGAAGAAAAACCATATCACCGACTTGAAAGGTGCGCTCAGAACGGTGTTGATCGGCTTGCTACTTCATCCGATTTCTGGCCATGTGAAGATTCTCTTGCAGAATGTGAAGAATTTGATCATGGTTGCGCAAAACCATGTCAACTTCCTGAACTGGTGAACTATGGGGGGTGTATGTAAGGAGCACTGGGGGTGGTTTCCCATAAACAACTTCATATGGAGTCATTTTAGATGCAATATGGTAGGAAGTATTGTACCACCATTTAGTGAGAGGGGGCCACTTTTCCCATTGATGTTGTTGTTCAGAGGTGAAGCAACGAAGATAAGTTTCCAAGAATTTGTTGGTGACTTCAGTTTGACCATTTGTTTGTGGATGATATCCTAAACTCATTTTCAGTTTGGTTCCAGTGAGGCGAAAGCGTTCGGTCCAAAAATGACTTGTGAAAGTTGCATCGCAGTCTGAGACAATGGAAGAAGGGATGCCATGAAGACGAAATATCTGGTCCATGAAAATTTTTGCGACTGAGGAGGTAGTATATGGATGGCTGAAAGCACAAAAATAACTATATTTGGAGAGTCGATCAACCATAACCAAGGTGACGGTCTTCCCTCCAGATTTAGGGAGCCCGTCGATGAAATCCATCGAAATATTTGTCCAAATCCTTGTAGGGATGGGTAAGGGTTCGAGCAAGCTGGGGAGGAGTGTAGTTTCACCCTTGTGGTGCTGGAAGGTATCACATTCTGCAACCATCTATTGCATTTCCTATTTCATTCCCTTCCAAAAGAAGTTACGTCGTGCCCACTCATACGTTTTGAGGAACCAAGAGTGCCCTACCGCTGGAGAGTCATGGAGTTCATAGAAGATAGCATGGTGAAGGTCTATGCCCTGGGGAAGCACCAAGCGACCCTTGTATCTCAGAGAAGAACCATCCCAAGAGTAATGCGGTACAAGAGAAGGATTACTGGCCAACAATTGGATGATTTGAGATAAGGAAGAGTCATTGACATAGCCTTGCTGAGCAGATTGTAACCAATTTGGAATAGGCATAGAAATAGCTGAAAGAGAAGCATGGTCATCAAATGTGCAAGAAAGAACATTCGCCACAAGATTGTTTTTACCCTTCTTGTAAGTGATCTTGTAGTCATAACCCATGAGTTTGCTAACCCATTTTTGTTGTGTTGGGGATGCGAGGCGTTGTTCTAGGAAATATTTTGAGACTCTGGTGATCAGTCTTGATGCAGAAATGATTCCCTAAGAGGTATGGACGCCACTTTAGTACGGCATGCAAAATAGCCATCATTTCCTTCTCATATGCAGAGGCAGCTAAATTCTTACCAGATAGGGATTTGCTGGTGAATGCAATGGGATGTTCATCTTGGAGGAGGACAACACCAAGTCCATTGTTGCAAGCATCACTCTCAATAGTGAAGGGATTGGAAAAATCAGGCATAGCTAGAACAGGGGTGGTACACATAGCTTGTTTCAGTTTCTCAAACGCACACTCAGCAGCAGGTGTCCATGCAAAAGCATCCTTTTTCAATAGAGCTGTTAATGGAGCTTCAATATTTCCATAATCCTTGACAAACTTGCGGTAGTATCCAGTAAGTCCCAAAAACCCACGAAGGCTCTTCAAGGTTTGAGGAGGTGGCCAATTTTTCATGGCATCGATTTTGGCAGGATTGACACGAACCCCTTGTGCTGAAAAAATATGCCCGAGATAATCTACTTCCTTTTTCCAAAAAACACATTTAGATTGTTTGGCACAGAGATGATGCAGTACAAGATCCAGATGTTGGAGATGCTCAGCCCAGGTTTTACTATAGATGAGGATATCATCAAAGAAGACCAGAATGAAGTTTCGCAAGTAGGGCCGAAATATTTTATTCATCAATGCCTGGAACATGGAAGGGGAATTTGTGAGGCCAAATGGCATGACAAAAAATTCATAATGGCCATCATGTGTGCGGAAAGCTATTTTAGGGATATCATTTGCATGGACCCGAATTTGGTGATACCTAGAACGAAGATCCAACTTGGAGAAAAAATGAGCACCATGGAGCTCATCGAGAAGCTCATCAACAACATGAATGGGAAACTTATCCTTGATTGTGATGTGATTAAGTGCTCGAAAGTCGATGCAAAGGCGCCATGACCCATCTTTTCTCTGGACTAGAAGGACCAGTGAAGAGAAGGAACTAGTGCTAGGGTGAATAATACCTTGCTTTAGTAAGTCACGAACAAGCATCTCAATTTCTGTCTTGTGGTGAAATGGGTAGCGATAGGGACTGATGTTGGGAGGGACACTTCCAGGAAGGAGCGGAATACGATGGTCCTCGGGTCGGGAAGGTGGCAATCCCAATGGCTCAGCAAACACACATGCATATCAAACCAAAATTTGTTGGAGATCCAAGGGAGTAGTTGAGACTGCTGAAGGTTGCATATGAATGAAATGGAGCTGAGTGATGACACCATGTGAACTTTTCTTAAGAAGCTTTTCCACGCGATGCAAACTGATGAGGCTGAGAGACCCTAGTTTTAAGCCCCACATTGTGTGTTTGGTACCATTTATTGAAAACTGCATCCAAAGGTTAGCAAAATCCCATAAAATCGGTCCAAGTGTGCATAACCATTGAGCGCCCAAAACCACATCACATCCGCCTAAGGGCAAGGAAAACATGTCAGAGCGCAAGTTATAATCCCCCATAGATATGCACACATTATGACACTTCCCTTTACAAGGTAAGGTGCCACCATTGGCAATCATGACTTCAAAGCTGGAGCAAGGATGGATGAAACAATTAACATGTTTGGTGATCCTCGGGTCAATGAAGCTGTGAGTGCTACCATAATCAATGAGTATTGTAAGAGGGATTTTTTTGAAGAACCCTCTGACCCGCATCGTTTGTGGGGTGGTGACTCCAGCTAAGGCATGGAGAGATATCTCTGGTTGGTCCTCTAGAGCAAGAAGTTGTTGAATGTCACCATCATCATTTGTGGGATCCTAAGCATCATAAAAAATTTCAGGTGCGGGTGGAGAATCCACATCCAAGAGATAGAGCTTTTTCTCAACACATATATGTCCTCGGGTGAATTTCTCATCACAATTATAACAAAGCCGTTTTTCCTGATGTTCCCGTATCTCTGCTTCAGACAAATGCTTGATAGGAGTGGTTCTAGGAGTTTGCAGATTTTGGATTCTTTGAGGAACCATAGGTCTGAATGGAACAAGAGTAGATTTGGAGCGTTGTTGAGCTCGGATCTTGTCCTCTGCTAGCTTAGCCAACCCAAGGGATTCCATCATTGTGTGGGGGAAGAACATTTTAACCTCAGAGCATATTGCATCCTTCAGACCACTGATAAAACAACTAAGGTAGAATGCATCAGGAAATCCCTTCGTGTGATTGGTGAGTTTCTCAAATTCTGTTTGATACTCCTACACAGTGCCAGTTTGGAAAAGTTTGGTGAGTGCTCCTGTGAAGTCATCAAAAGCACTAGGACCAAATCGCTGCAAGAGGAGTTGGGAAAAATCTGTCCAGTTTGGCTCGGCATGAGCTTTGATGTACCAATAGAACCATTGAAGTGCTTCATGTTCCAAATGAAAGGATGCAAGGGGGACTTTATTGAAATCAAAAGTGTTATGCAGACTGAAATATTGTTCTACCCTGTAAATCCATCCAGTTGGATCATCACCATTGAAGCGAGGAAACTCCAACTTCGGCTCGTGGTAGTGGCTAAACAATGAGAATCCAGTGTCTACAGAAGACTCAGGCTGGCGACGGTTGTCCATGGGTGAATGCGGATGATTTAGGCCAAGAAATTTTTGATCTAGCTCCTCAAGTTTGGACCTGATGGCGGCAAGTTCTTCTTCCATTTGTTTATTTTCTCCGGCACGGGTAACAACCATGAGCAGTTTTTTTTTTAAAGGTAATGGGTAGAAAAACAAAAATGGAGAGGGTTTCAGAAAAGGAAATTTTTGATTTGGGAAAAATTTTGGGGGGTAATTGGGGTTTTACGGGGTTTTGGACACTTTTTTTAGGGACAAGAAGCAAAAAATGTGAATTTCAGAAGTGGGATGGAGGGATTGGAAAATTTTTCAGAGAGGGACAATGAAGAAGAATTAGAAAACGGACACCATGGAAAAATTTGAAGGCGATTAGGTGAGAATCAGAGAAGTTATGACAAAATTAAAAAATTGACAAATGTGGAATTTTTGCCTTGAGGAAGTGAAATTGGGAATAGGGTTCTCAATGAAGGAATATGCATAATGGTATTACAGGGGTGACAGTGAAATTTCAAGGGAAATGGAGCTAAATCAAGGAAGATATGGCTGAAAAAGCGATGGTAGAAGCTATGTTTTATCAACAGGAAATGGAGTAATTGAGTCGTGACAATTCTGAAATTCTACATGTTATGATCTGTGACAATTTTAAAATGCTGCATGTTATCAATTGTAAATGGACCCCAGGTATATTCGGCTTCCTATTGGTTCAAAGGTAGTCACTCGGCCACCAAGGCTGTCTCAGGCTTGAGTATTTGGGCAGAACCCCTCACTTCACGGTGCAGGTAAAATTGCTAACCGCCTAGCCAAAAACGACAGCTCTTTGGTTTTCCTCACTGATGGGAATCTAGTCAATCTGGTGGGGGTCATTGCCCTTTTTGCTTGGCAGGTCCTCTCAATGGCTAGCTACTTTGGGGTTCTTGTGGTACTCCTCACAACGTGTTTTAGGGCTATGCCGAAGTACTTCCCACAGTTAAGTGGATAGGGTTTAATCCCTGATCTGGATGAATAATATTTTTGTAAGAAGAACAACTATAAGGCTCACAGCGCCAAGAAGCACGGTAGGAATTTTTTTTTTTTCCTGAAATTCCACCCAACGAGCCCAAGAGAGTGCTCTGATACTAGATGTGAAGAATATCCTACAATAAACAATGAGAATGCAAAAATATTGGAGCACAAAAGATATTTTATTGATAGTGGGCCACTTTGAGGGGGCAACCTCCTTTGAGCAAGCTCAATACAAAATAACTCTTCAGTGCTTTCATTAGCTTCAACACATACTTATATACTAAGTCTAATCTAAACAACTATTATTCCACATGAATGTGGGATAATGCAACCTATTAATTAGACAAATTAACAACTATTACTTACTCCCCATGAATGTGGGATAATACATCATACCAATGGGATGACTTATAAATCATATGCGTCCAACAAAATAAAGAGGGGGGTTGACACGGGTTCTTAACAATTCGCTATTGAGTTCGAGATGAAGGACTTGGATATGATGCACTACTTTCTAGGCATGGAGGTGTGGCAGAATGCAGATGGAATATTCCTCAGACAAGGGAAGTATGCAGTAGAGATCCTGAAGAGGTTCAGGATGATGGACTGCAAGGCCATGTCCACACCTGTGGCATTGAACCTAAAGCTATTGTGTGATGCTTCATCAGAAGCTGTTGATGTCTCGATGTATCGTTAGATGATTGGGTCCTTGATGTACTTGACGAATACGAGACCAGATATTTGATTTACTATGAACACATTGAGACATGTTCACCTGATGGTTGCAAAGGGTACAGTTGATTATGGGCTCAAGTATGATATGAATTAGAAGATTAACCTAGAAGGTTATGTTGATTCAGATTGAGCAGGTAGTGCCATTGATAGGAAGAGCACTTCAGGGTGTTGCTTCAGTATGGGATCGGGTGTGATCTCTTGGTCTAGTAGGAAGCAGTCCTGTGTGGCACTGAGTACAGCTGAAGCAGTTTATGTTGCAGCTTGTTCATCTAGTTGTGAGGTAGTATGGCTAAGGAACCTACTATCTCACTTATTTGATCTCCAGTTGGATGCTAATTGTATATATTGTGACAATTGAAGTTATGTGAAGTTTTTTGAGAACCTAGTGTTCCATGACAAGTCGAAGCATATTGAGATCAAATATCACTATATCAGGGATATGGTGCAGAGAGGAGAAGTGAAGCTCTAGTATGCTGTGATGGACGAACAGATAGCTGATGTGTTGACAAAGCCATTGGCTAGAGTGAATTTTGAGTAATTCAAGGAGAAGCTTAGTGTTCTCTAGATCAAGGTTCCCTTTAAGGGGAAGTGATGAATTTGTGAGCCATTCTAACATGGTGAGAGGATTGGTTCCTTCCATGGTCATATGTAAGGGCTGAGCCATTATGTCATGATGATAGGATTGGTTCCCTGCATGTCAGATATAAGTGTTGATCCATTTTGATGTGACTGTAGGATTGGTTCCTACATGATTAGATATAAGTGTTGAATGCCATTCTCTGAATGGAGGCACCTGGTCTGTTACCAGGAATACTCAGCCTAGGGCTAAGGGCCATTCTGATATGACTGTGGATGTGTTCTCACATGATCATATATAAATGCAGGGCCATTCTGATGTGATTGAGGGATGTGTTCCCACATGATCAAATATAAGTGTTGAAGGCCATTCTTTGGGAGAATGGAGGCACCTGGTCAGTTACCAGGAATCCTCAGAGTGGGGCTGAGAGCCATTCTGATGTGACTGTGGGATTGGTTCCTACATGATCAGATGTAAGTGTAGAGCCCTTTTGACATGTAGGTTGGATTGGTTCCTTGCATGGTTGAATGTAAGTGCAAAGCCCTTTCGACATGTAGGTTGGATTGGTTTCTCACATGGTCGAATGTAAGTGTAGATCCCTTTTGGCATGTGGGTTGGATTGGTTCCTCGCATGGTCGAATATAAGTGCTGAGCCCTTCCTTGGATAGTAGATGGTGTGTCCTGCTATACCAAAGGATATAAGTGCTGTGCCCTTCCTTGGATAGTAGATGGTGTGTCCTGCTATTACAGAGGATGTAAGTGTTGTGCCTTTCTATGGATAGTAAATGGTGTGTCCTGCTATTCCAGTAGATGTAAGTGCTGAGCCTTTCCATGGATGATAGATGGTGTGTCCTATCATGCAATTGGATGTGAGTGCTGGGCCTTTCTAACATATATGACTCAAATACCATTCTGACTTAGGGTCAGATATAAGCACTAAAGAAGACCTACATGAGGGCTAGGCCTACAACCAACATGAAAAAGGGATGGCTCTGTAGAACTTCCTGTGACAAGAAGAATCATGAGATAGCACCCGTGATGATGATCCAGATCGAGTGATGATCCAGATCTAGTGATGATGTCCCAGTTATGATCCAGATCGAGTGATGATGATTCATATCGAGTTATGATCTAGATCCAGTGATGAAGATAACTTGAAGACGAAGATGACTTGAAGATGAAGATGATGAGAACTCGATGATGATCCAGTTGATATAGAGAAGAAGACCAGTGCTGAAAAATTGTGTCGAGAGAATACCTTCCTAGTTAAGAGGGAGTGTTGATGTATTTGTAACTTTGAAATGTATTCACTTGTATATTTTATGTATTGTACCCCGATGTTTATTCTGGGAAGTATTTGTAATGTAATTGAGTCATGTCATGCCCCGATGTTCCCATCGGGAGATTCTATAATGTAAACAAGTCATGTAAAGTCATTGTGGGTAACCCTCCTATTTGATCAAGGGTTAAAGTCCCCGCGGTTGTGGGGCCCTAGGGTTATTAGAATCTCCTAGAGAAGTCAGACCTAGTGAGTTATTGTCAAATAAGGAATTAGTATAAATAGAGAGTGAGCCTCTCTATTTATCACACACTCACTCACACTTAGTTGTAGCGCATAGATGAGAGAGAAGAAGTAGATGGGACAAGAGAGAGAGAGACTACTGCTATCGGGAGATCATATTACTGTTTTTGGGGCTTTAGTTTTGGTGCTGATTCTATCTGTGAGGAAGTTGCGGGGTTTTATCTTTTATGGTTTCCCTAAGGAAAATCTTTGTGTTTATTGTCTCGTGTTTGATTGTTGTGCTTGTTATTCTATGAGTTAAATATCCTAAGATAATGCTAGCTTAATTGTTAAAAATCTAACAGTCGAAGCCATACAAGCTGCTGCAGAGCATGGCTCGATGCAAACACTCATGGATCTTATCATTGCTATTATTGCAGAGAATAAACATATCATAGAAATGTGCAGTGTTAATTCCACTGGATATCACAGAGTTTTGGAAGAAAACAAGATCCTTTACAATAATATTCAAGACCTCAAAGGAAGCATAAGGGTGTTCTGCAGAATCGGACCACATTTTGAAGGTCAATCTGACAGTTAAAGTGCAGTGGAATTTATTGGGGAAGATGGATCCCTCCTTGTCAATACATCGAAAATGGGAAAATATGTACAGAGGATATTTAATTTTAATAAGGTTTTTGGTCCATCTGCTACACAAGAGGATATTTACATGGATACATAGCCATTGATCTGATCTATAATGGATGGTTACAATGTCTGCATTTTTTCATATGGTCAAATAGGATTGGGAAAGACCCACACCATGAGTGCTCCAACATGTGCTTTTGAACGAGATATGGGAGTGAACTATCGAGCACTCAGTGAACTCTTTGAGTTATCTCAAAAGAGGAAATATTTAATGATGTATGATTTTTTTGTTCAAATGATAGAGATATACAATGAGTGAGGGATATTTTGGGAACATATGCCTCAAACAAGAAATTAGATATTCAAAATAATGCTCAGAATGGATTTAATGTACCTGATTCCATACTTATTCCCATTAAAGCAGCCTTTGATGTTTTGGATTTGATGAATTTTGGCCAAAAGAATCATGTCATTAGTTATACTACTCTAAATGACCGTAGCATCTGTTCTCATAGTGGATTGACTGTGCATGTGCAAGGTACAAATCGTGTTTCTGGGTGTAACATTCATAGCTACCTTAGTTTGGTAGATCTTGCTAGAAGTGAGAGGGTGTATAAATATGAAGTAATTGGAGATCGTTTGAAGGAGGCACAATACATCAACAAGTCCCTTTCATCTCTAGGAGATGTTCTTGCAACATTGGCACAAAAGAGTCCCCATGTGCCATATAGAAAAGATCGTGGTTCATCTCCTCTGTAATTAAATGAGGGAACATATTAAGTACCTCTAAGATTTTGAATATGGGGCATCCTGGTGGGGCTGTAAATATTTTCTGAAAACAATTTACTGCTACTTTTGCTTTATCTTGAAAATTTTGAGTTGTTCCTTTGGCCTCGTCCTTGATCTCTAAGATGGTGTTAATGCTTTTCCTGTGTGAATCATAACAATGAAAATATTTTGTATTCTTGTCCCCATCTTCTAACCAAAGGGCTCTGCTCTTAAGTCGACATAGTTTCTCTTCTTGCGCTAGTAGTGAGGTTTGCTTCTTTTGTTCATTTTTTAACAGTTGTAAATTTGTTGAGGAGAAAATTCCCGTGGTGTTAGTGTTGTAAAGGTCTTGAATTTGTTTTTCTCATTCTTCAACTCCGTTTCTCTAATTATTTGTGTTTCTTCCCCCATTCTTTTGAAAGTTTTTTTTATATTTGATAGGTTCTCCATCATTTGATACAAGCAACTTTTAGCGGACTAATTTCCTATGGGATTCCATTTCTCCTGAACCATCTCCTAGTAATCCTCATGTTCTAGCCAATTTGGGTTAAACTTGAATGGAAATGGGGGTTTTTCCTTTGAAATGGTAATAGAAAGTGCATTGGGCATGTGATCCGATATTCCACCTCTTTCCACTGTGGATTCAAAGCACCAATTGATCTTGAAGCATGCCTTTTGATATTAAGAATCTGTCCAATCTTTTAGAGATCACTTGATCCCCGCCTCTGTTGTTTTTCCAAGTGGGTTCCAGTTGAATCAGTTGAAGGTCTATTAGCTTCTTTTGTTTGAATAAAGTACTAAAAAAATTGGCTAGAGCGTCTAACCATGCGTTTTTCCCCCAAATTTCTCCTGCAAACATAGTTAAATTCAGGTCTCCTACTAGTATCAAGTTGGCATGCTCCAATGCTCCATTAGTGCTTAGAGTTTCCAAATATTTCCTTTGTCATAGAAAGGGTCACAAATATTTAGAAAGAAAAAATGAGTCCTGGTTTCTGGGTCTTCCATTTCAGTTCCTAGAGCATCCTTATACTCTATTTTAGCATGAAAAAGTATGTCTGGACTCCAAGATGTTAGTATTCCTCCTGAGTGTCCATATGCATCAATTGTTTCTATATGCCAATCCTTCAGAAATACATTCATTGCCTCCTTTTCTTTCTCCATGTCCGTCATCGTTTCTTGAAGTGCTAATATTTTTGGCTTCCTTAAATTTGTTAACCTATGGAGGGCTATTAATTTGGAGGCCCCTCCTATCCACCTCACATTGTAAGAAAGTATTAGCATTAGAAACTCCTTTTAGGGGCCTTTTTCACTCTAAGGGCCCTTCCTATGCTTTATTGCATTATTGCTTTCCCTCCTTAATTTCCCTAGCCGCTTGTATCTGCGCCTTGTTCAAAAAATATTTGCGTCCAACTACTAATTTTGGTGTGTCACTGTGGGCTAAACCCCCAGTAAATAGTAAGTTATCCTCGTTTCTCATTCTGGGCATCCAATCATAGCCCTTAAGGTCTCCCGATATGGCCTGTTCTGTTTTAATGGGTACCTTCACTCCTTCCGTTATTTATTTTGATGAGTTGTCACCCTCATCCCTAGAACCTTATTCCATAACGGTATTTGAAACAGAAATAATAGAAAAAGAAAAATCATGAAAATTATACCTTTGGTTGAGTTAGTATCGCTGGGTCTAGCAATGTTGTCACCTTTTTTATTTGCGTATGAGGTTGGATGGTGCTTGTCCTTCTCCTCTTCAACCCCTTTGGGATTTTGATCCATCACCTTCACCTCCATTCGTCTGCATTCAATCACGCATTTAGAGTTATTAGGAACAGTCTTTGTGGGAGTGAGCCTTTCCCCAATATTAATTTTTTTAACCTATATTTTTTTATACCAGTTTCGACTGTTTGCCTATATTAACAGGGCATTTTTTTGTAAGGTGACCCACCTGTCTACAGTTGAAGAATCTGAAAGAAAATTTCCAGTAGTCAATTCGTTAAGACGATATGATCCCATGCATTTTGATTACAATTTCCTTGAATAGACCTTCTCTCATGTCTAATTCGACTAGTATGCTCGCACATCTTCTATCTATCTTGTTTTCCCAGTCGTCCTCAAGATTAATCACAAAAGGATTTGAAACCCAAATCCAACAACAACCGATTTAACATACGGATGTGTCGGATTGCAGTGATGAAAACTACTATACCTTTCGAATTATTTTAGTGCCGTCGAATATCCGACATCAGTAGCATATGTTTTTCGACGAAAATTTTGTCGTCGGATATGCGACGGTGGAATTCCAAATTTGCGACGACTGATATCATCAGATATCTGACACAAGAGTGTCGAAATTTCGATGAGGATTTTGTCGGATATCCGACAAGAGAGTGTTGGATTTTTGACATGTTTGGGATATTTTTTGAAATAATTCAAAGACATATTTCAAATTGTTTGACCCATATTTCCAATGGTAACTATGTTCATGCTTGTCTAATATTCGACGACTGTGCAATTATAAATTTAAACATTTCGACATGTTTGATATAGAAGCGACGGACGGTTTGTGAAAATTATTTATTCCTTGACGGACAGTTTCAAGAATTATTTTATTCTTCAACGGGCGGTTGCAGGGATTTTTTTCTTCTTCAATAGACAGTTTGTGGGGGATTTTTTATTCTTCGACAAACCTCCATTTGAGAAAATTGTGATGCATTGAACTTGATTTTTTTAAGATTGTCGATAGTATTCATTCACGAAGTTTGTGACAAAATGTCAAATAGAAATATTCCTTATCCAAACGAAAACAATTGACAGTTGCTTGCTAGTCTATGGGATACAACGAAATGAAGGGGTGATGGAAAATGTTATTATCCATGTACTCAATGCAGGGGATTTAAGAGGAGAAGAATATTGATCTCAACAGCCACAAAACATTGTAGGGAACATGGACATGCTGAGGGGGGAATGAATATCATCCATTTGTAGGTTTAGAATTATAAAGTGTTTTATATTCTTTTCTTTGGTAAATGCTGTATTATTTTAATATTTCCTATATTAATGTATATCTATTGATGTTTCCATGTATTTATAAAGGAAAGACACCCTATGGCATATCATCCAGAGGAAGTGCTTTCAGATGAAGTTCCAGATCAGGATCATGGAGCGTCTATGTTTAATGGAGAACACATGAATTATCATATTGAACAAGATGATCATACTGATAACGTAGTTGAAGATGATGATACAAATACATTGATCCATGATTCATTTAATGTTAGAATGGATGATGACGATGACAATGATAATGAAAATGATAATGACTTTGATGATGTTCACGATACACCTCTTCTCGATAAGGCATATGAACCCCTTTATGAAGGCTTCCAAACAAATCTTCTCTCTGCTGTATTGTTGGTAATGAACTTGAAGGTTATGAATGGTCTTTCAAACATAGCAATCACATGGATGCTAAGGTATGTAAAATAATCCATCACATATATAGGATTGTGATAAATTTTGTCTGTATTCCTCTAATAATTGTATTGTTAACTCATTATTGATCATCGTATATATGAAGTGTGCTTCATTAATATTATTTATTTTTTACATTAACTATATTTTTATTTTTTTTATGTAGCTTGATAGCTGAATTTTTGTTACCACCATCAAATATTTTACCTCACACATATCGATATTTATCTTCCATCATGAAATAGATTGGAATGCATTATGAAGCAATTCATGCATGCCCTGATGACCATGTTATAGATTATAATCAGCATGAATTTACAACATAATGTCCAGAATGTCATATAAGTAGATATCGAACAGATAAAGTAAAAAAAATGTGCCTTAGAATGTTCTTCGCTATATTCCCATCATTCTACGTTTGCAATGACTGTTCGGGTGCAAACACATAGCACAGTTTATGAATTACCATGCCAGGAACAAAATTCAATATGATGTTATCCGAATTCCTGCAGATGGTTCTGCTTTTAGAGATATGGAGGAAAAGTGGCCTCAATTTATAGAAGAACCACGTAATCTTAGGATTTCTTTGGTAGAAGATGGTGTTAATCTAGTTTCACAGATGAAATCCATTTACACGGTGTGGCCTATTTTTGTTATCAACAATAACATTCCTCCATGGTTGTGGGAGAACATAATGTTGTCAATGATTATTCCAGGTATTTTGTGTCTATAACTATTTTATTTCTAATGTAGTTGTGACATCTCATTTGTCGTATTATGTTTCCTAATTTCATATATATATTTTTTATTTTACTCTTGTGCATGTTTTATATATCTTAATGATTCTCATAATGATATATTTTATATGTAATTCAAATCAATCAAGTAAGTTCCAAGCCAAAGATATGAATGTATATATCGAACCTCTTATAGATGAGATACTGAAGGTATGGAAAGGCATCACTATGTATGACATCTCTAGACCAATACGACAAAGGAAATTTCAATTCCATGCAATGGTTGTATGGACAATACACGATGCCCTTGGGTTAACTTCATTTTTTGGTTTGTATTTTTAAGTTCCACTTTAATTGAATTTAATTATATGGAGTAGTTAATATAGTTTATATATAAATATAATTGACATAGATATTCCATATCTATATATTTTAGGTCTTCAGATAAAAGGGTAAATTTGCATGTCTAGTTTGTGGTCCTAAGATAAAATATCGTCACTCAAAAAGCTTAAGAAAGGAGGTGTTTGATGAGTATAGGAATTTCCTCTCTAAGAATCACAGGTATAGAACAACCGAAAAAATATTTTCAATGGGAAGCAGGAGATTGCATTAAAACCACAAAGAATGGCACCTCACCTTTGGAAGATGCAATACAATAGAAACCGTCATCATGGTATGTATGGATCATCGTATATGAATTGTTATGTATTTTAATTTTTATTGTGAGTTGTTTACTGTAGTGGCCATATTTGATTTATGATGTAATTTATTTATAAACTAATATTCATGATGTCCATCGTGATCATGAAGGAATTAATGGGCTTCCACAAAAAATGAAAAGGTATCCTATACAATTCAGCAGGTTTCCCTACTATGAGCACCTACAAATTGATCATTTGTTTGATACAACGCATATTGGAAAGAATGTTACTGGAAAATTATGGAGACTACTGGAGCTAAGGAGGGAGAAAGATAAAGTTGTGAAAGCTTGAAAAGACATTCAAGAAAGCAACCATGCAATGAAAGACATCATCCAATTTCATAGTAATGGAGACCAAGTTAATATAAACTCAATTCCATGGATGTTTAAGGAGCAACAAAGCAATGTTCTCAAAGAAGTAATGCGGAAAATTAAATTTCCCACTAGATTTTGTGCAAACTTGAAGAATATCATAACAAAAAAAGGTGATTTTGTGGGGGTCAAAACACATGATTGGCATGTCTTCATCAAGGTAATTATTATTGTTATGTCCATATAATTGATTTATTTTTTGTTTTATTGCGTATATATTTTTTCTTGTTTGTATACTCTTTGTTTAATAAATGGTGTGGTTTGTATATTGATACAATATGTTCTACCTTTCTCTCTCTTGGACAACTTCAATAACAATGTCAAACAAGTTATATATAATATTGGTTAATACATGAGGTAACTAGCGATTACTTGCATGTGCTTAGTGTTTCTTTAATTCTCGGTATAATTTATATTTGTTTTTTTGTGCACTATTTCGTGATATGAAATTTAATGTTTTTTTTGTTAAATATCGTTATTGGTTTGCGTCACTTGTAGATGGTTGACATCTAAAGAAATCCATAAAGAAGATATAAATTATTGGAGGAGAAAAATTACTCATCTCATGTGTGAAATGTAGAAGCATCCACCTTCGACAGTTTTTAATACACAGGAATACTACCTCATAC
>LPNX010721919.1:758203-810703 GCA_001517045.1 Pseudotsuga menziesii | reverse complement strand
TTTTGATTATATATAATATATAAAATAATACAATAAGGTTAGTTAGATTTGAATTCAATGGAATTTTAAAATAAAAATTAACATACATTTATATAAATGTATTTTACAATTTATTCAATTTAATTTAGATTTAAGATATATTTGGTTTTACAATTTTTATTTTTAATATTTTTTTGGTATTAACATATGCCATGTCATTGTAAACATGATACATCTCACTCACTTTAATTATAAAAAACTTCAATATAATAAATTTTATATTTTTATATTTCACACTTTAATATATAAAATTTATATACTTTAAAATTTCATATAATAATATAAGATATTATAAAATGAGGATTGTATTTTTCACAAAATGTTAATTCCTAAATTTTCCTCATGCATTTAGTTTTGAAAAAAATCTATATATTATTAATTATTTATTTAAAAAATAAAAAAGTTATAGTACTAATGATATATTTAACAAATAAAAAGTTAAAAAGTTATACATTTTGATATAATTATTCAAACCATTCTATCAATAAACCTTAGTTAAACCCTAGTTAAATTTTAAATGTTTAATCAATGTTGAGATTTATTCAGCTATCTTAGTTAAATTTTAAATATTTAATCAACGCTGAGATTTATTCAACTCTTGTTTAGTAGTTGGGATGTGGTACTAACATAAAGTTTTATGTTGAAACCCTAAAAAATGTACTGTCCTTTTCCTTTTGTGTAAGAAGAAAGATGTTTGATCTCTTAAACTTGATCTCATCATAAAACTTAACTTACAAATAAACTAAATTAATTTAAAAAAATTATTATCACAATATAATTTTTTTAGTTATGTATAAAATTAAAATTATATTATAGTTAAAATCCTTTTGTGTGATAAGAAAAATGTTTGATCTAGTCAACTTGATATCATCCTACAAATTAATTTAAATAAATATTAATATCATAATTTATCTTTTATTTATTTATAAAATCAAAATTACATTATAATTAAAATAAAATAAATATATATTAAAATTAAAGTATTAAATTTGATGATGAAAGGAACTTCATTAATAATACAAAATAAACTAAAAAACTAAGATAATTTGTGATTTCATTTCATCATATATCATTCATAATTCACATATCACAACAATTTTTTTAAGCTAGATCCAAAATTATATTAACATTAAACAAAAAGATACATAGTCTTATGTGGTTAGTCTACCACTAAGGTAACCATAATAGCCACAGAACCACTAATTAATCAACTACTATTTTGAAGGACACAAAACACACAAAACAAGAGAAAATGACAAATTTTCTGAAATGAAAAAAAAAACTCTCATGATGCCTAAAAGAACTAGGCATGTACTTGACTATTCTAGCAAGTCTATCAGACTGACTACCTAGATTGTCCAAAACACCATAAAGTATTTCACATAAAATGTTCTACCATCATCATCATAATAATCATAATCATAACGATCACACTTATCATTATCATCTTCATCATCATCGTCATCATCGTCTTCATCACCAACATGACCATCATCACCATCATCATCATCGTCGTCATCAACATCGTCATCATAATCATCATCATCATCAACATCATCACCACCATCATCATCATCTTCGTCATCGTCGTGCTCATCATCATCATCATAATCCTCATCATCGTCATCATCATCATCTTCATCATCATCATCACCATCATCAACATTTCATCATCACCATCCTCATCATCATCATCATCCTCATCATCGTCATCATCGTCGTCGTCATCATCATCATCATCATTAGTTTAGTTTGCTTTGGACAACATATGCCAATTTTATTTGATGTTAAGACAATTTTAACGTGAATAGTAATTATAAAAGACATGTGTTATAGTTATGTGTAGTAGTTATGTGTTATATATGTGTGTGTGTGTTATAACACACACACACACACACACACACACACACACACACACATATATATATATATATATATATATATATAGCACCTATAATTATATATATATGTTATAACGTGACACACACACACATATATATACTCTGTCATTCAACCTAATGATTTAGGGTATCATACTAACAGTAACATTTTAGGGAATCATATTGACAGTAACGTTTTAACATTTTAGGGCATGATTTAGGGCATCATACTAACAATAACGTTTTAGGGCATCAATGATTTAGGTCATTTTTTGGGTTTTTTAAGACAATTTGTGTCCTTGTTTGACCTTCATATAGTAGTATAATGTATAATGAAGGGACAAAGCGTTGTGTAGGAAATTTAAAACAACTATGTGCACTTTCTTATTTGCTTGAACATTGGTATTGGCAATTGCTGGCAATGAAAAATAGACATTGAAATCTGAACAGAGTAGTAAACCAAAACTGAAAAAGAAAAAAAATATAATTTCCGTAGAAGATCTGTGTTGATAAAACGTGTGGGCTATATGTCCCTCATTATATCATCCCACCTCTTGGTGCGATTGTAGAAATGAAAAAGCCTTGACCTATTTGGACGTTAGATATTAGTTGGATAGTAGGTATTATATATTGGGTCATGTATTGGATCTATACTACTATTGTATCTTGGTGAATGAAGGAATATTATGCAAAGATGTATTGTATTGAGCTAGAAGTTAATGGGATGAGTCCCCCCCTTTCAATTTTCGATTTCCTTTATGTTGTATGGTGATGATTTATTTTACTTATGTTCTTTATCTTATATGTGAAATGACAGTATTATGATAGAATATATGTTCTGCACTTATATTTAGATGAATGATGATCTAGACGGTGGTGTTAAATAGTTGGTCTGGTAGAAGGATGTTGAGATTTGATGTTAAGGGACATGTAGTTGTAATTACTGTTTAGTGTAGTTATCGGGATGGTAAATGGTTGAATGAGTCATACTATTTTATCCCTACAAAAACCTTGGTGTCTTGGCACAACGCTTCAAGGGAGACCTTCCCCTCTATGGGGATTGAAAATGTAAGCGCCTAGTAGTCCACTAAGCTAAGCTAGTATGAATACTAGTTTCATAAAGTTGAAAGTGTGATATGAGCATTAAAATGTTCACTATATAAGGTGTTCACTTAGATAGTAACTTTCTAAGGTCATCAGATATCTACTAAGCTAGGTGAACCTCAACCATAAATCAATAGTAAAACATGCTCATGTGCATTTTTGAGCACAATTTGGGCAACTTCTTTCTTTTGAAACCAATCTTCAAACCCATTTTAGTTATTTCTAGTAGCTTGTGGGGCATGCCCATGCATAAATGAAACAATAAAATAAATAAAACAATAGCATTGGGTGGATCTGGGCATGTTTCAACCACGTTTTGTCCCTCAAAGAACATTCTGAGCACTTACATGTACATAAAAAGGGATTAAAAAGCCTTGTTTCTAGATTCAGGCCTGTTTTGAGCATGGTATGATCTTTTCATTACATTTTAGTATCCTCATTTTAACATCTAGCTTAAGTTGTATACATCTCCACTCTAGAGGGTTTACAAAGACAACTAGATGCCTAAAATATCTTCTTCTATTGAATACAATATTATATCCAAACGTATGCCACTGCCAATTGGTGAAGCGAATAAACCAATGCTATGTGCGGTAAATTGGATAACCTGGATATACCCATTATCATTATCGCCCAACGCCCATATATATAATTACATATGGATGGATGTCCAATGTATTTGGTTAAACATAATGAAAACTATGCAAGCTCAAATTTTAACAACCCAAAGTATATGTGTTATATAGTTAAGATGCTCGATGTGTTTTGATCCGAGTTGTGTTCATCCTTAGGAGCTCCTATTGTTAGAAAAACAACATTGTAAAAAAATTTAATAGGCCTTATGTATTATTATCACATTTTCCAATATTATACCCAAGAGCATTGATAAAAAGTAAGGTTCTTTGGAAATTTATGAAGACCATGATTCCAAATATGAAGGATGCTTAGCATAAGTTTTTCCTTGATGGGAAGAAGGATAAGACCATAGAAGTAAATACCACCTGCAATATTTCAAGGGAAATTCACCTTTCATAAAACTAAAATCAATTGTCCTCATAAAGTAAGGAAAATGGTAAAAAACATGTTTGATAACAAAATCGAAAGTCAGGTTATGTAGATTGAGAAAAAATTAATCTCTCTAGATCATGTATCTTTTCAAAGGATAGATGAATTCTTAGTTCATGTCAAGGATGATGAAAAATGACCACAGAATGGGTCATTTTACCTTGCGAAATCATACTCAAATGTGTGCCCCCCTGACATGTAGACTTCTTGATTTGTTGAAACATGTACTCCCCCTATCATACTGCTGAGATTTGTTTGGAGGTCTATTTATGAATACTTTGATTGTGCCAAGCTTGGTTTCTTTTGAATGATGTCCGCTACAGAGCCAAGTCAACTACAAAGTCTTATCGAAGACTTGAGTGAGTCTCTCCAAAACAGACAAATACTTTGTTGCAAGGGTTGTCCCTAACTCTGTTATCATTAATCATGTGAAGAGTAGTATTTTTAAATATCTTTGGATGAGTATGTATGCATAATATGGGCATTACTCTTGTTGTGGACATATCTTCCTTTTATGTAACGAGAATTTATTCAATGCTCTTCATCAAACATAGACAGTGTAACTCCATACCAAAACATTTTCCATTATTACTTTAGTCATACCTTGAATGCACCAACTTTATCAATCTGAACTTAATCACTAGTTGGGGAAGATTTTTTTCAAACTTGTCTTCACATTGTTAATCACCATTTTGGTCCCTAAACTCCACCTAATTTATTGGATAAAGGCTTTGATTGCAGCAATTTTGAGATCACACACTGTCTACAAATCATAATATTACTTGGTTGTTGGAGTAGGCTTACCTAGCTGACTGTGTATATGTTTCCATAAGGAATTTGGAAAACCACAACATGATCTCTTCAACCTACAACTTTTTATTGTCCACAAAACATCCTTTTATCTACAGAATCCTCATCATATACCTCAACTGCTGGCATATTTTCCATCTATGTGCAACTATTTTTCTTTCTGCGGGCATGTTCATAGTGTTGCGGGCATTGGGCATTTTGACATTAAGACCTTGGTTAAGGACAATGTCATTCTAGGGATATTAACTATTAATGATGAAAATTAGAATGCTTGGGTATGAAACAAGTTTTTCTTGTATTTGAATATAATGAATCCAACTATATGATTTCAGTGAAAAAATTCTTGATGTTAGTAGTATTCTACAATGTTAAAACCACTCAATTGGATGATGGATTATGTGCTTCAATTTTGTGACTTTTACTTTGAAAGTGGACAAGAAGAAAATCTTACAGGACTTGCATTGACAAAATTTTGTATATTCAGTTGATTTAGCTAACATCAAGACTTCTTTTACTGAAATCATATCATTGGATTCATTATATTAAAATAGAAGAATTCTTCATTATTCCTCCTTATAATTCAACTATATGAATTCAGTATTTCTCATTTTACTGAATTCATATAGTTGGATTCTAACATTGGATAATGGGTTGAAAATAAATTGAGATCATAGGCCGATTAGGTGTGCATTATACGAGGGTGACAATGAGATTATTTACCATATTTTTGTCACTTGCCCCTTCTTAAGATTAGTGCTTGCAGTACTTCAAAGCCTCTAAATGGAAACCATAGTCCAAAAAACATTCTGCAACAACAAATAATTACATATCATCAAAATCATAACCTATATTGGGATCCTCATGATTGATAACAACCTCTACCTCATCCATTGGCCTATTCATTGATCCTCCAAGGATATATCAGTACTAGTACTTGGTAATATTTGTGGGTCCAAGTCCATCCACCATGTTGTTATTCAATGCAACACCTTCCAATTTTGATGAAACTGGCAAATATTAGCTGTAAAACTAGGCATAAATTTGAACATTCCTAATCAGCAATCACTGGTTTTGACTTGAATGAAAGGTAGATTTGTATTAATGTCATGATAAGTTACTCCTACAATGAAAATCAACAACAAAGGGGTACATAGAGGGATTGGTTCTCTTTATTAAAATCTAGTCCCATACCCTCATACATGATAGAATTTAGTCTTAAAATATTACAAACCCAACAATCCTAGAATGTTGAAACCCCAAAAAATGTTAATTCTGTTGAATTCTTAATGAGATATGAAATTCTATTTTCATCATATGAAGTTAGATGAGGTTGAATCCACTCTTAAACATCTCGGATTTATGAATGGTCATCTTCAAATTTTAAGTAAAAGGAAATATAAAGAAGAATGTCAACTTTTACCTTGAGAATTTAATATTGTCGGTTACTACAATAGAAATAATGACCCAAAAAATAATGTCATAAATAATGACCTGGAGAAAATTCAAATTTCAAGCTTATATTGGCCTTTTTTTTGAAGCCAATGTGAAGTTTGGTGAATTTTCGGTTAAGAAAAAAGAGAGTAGCTAAACTCTAAATAAAGATTAGCTCTCACAATTGTTTGGGAATGGTTGGATTGATAGGATATTCTCCTAAGCCTAGTTGATAATCTGTTGGGATGAGGAAGTCAAGGGGAAATATTATGTGAGGTTTCCATCCTTAGTCACTTCAAACTCCATATACTCTGTCATTTCATCCTTGTTCTTTCATATCTGATTTATAAGACAATTTTATGATCATTTTTACATGCTGGTTTATAACAGAAAACTAAGAGAAATTTGATCCTAGGTCTACCTTATGGGAAACAAGACCATCCCGCAGTAAACACAAAATCTATCTTTATGCCTGCCCTAAGGGGAAACTAGGCTGTAAAATAGTGTTTGAGTTTTTTTAGTGATTATGTTGAGCATATGAATATGCCTATACCACCTTTACAGCATAATAAAATAAGTCTCAGTTCATACCCACAAACACATGTATTCTACCTACTACTATAGAACAAACCCTTTTTTGTTTGTTAAGATGCAGCCTAACTTTAGACCTATATATAAATCATAAATTACATGACAAGAACATGTTTCAAGCTTTCCTGGAAAGCTAGATTAGAAATGGTATGTATCCCATCCCTAACAATCTCTATATTTGCTGAGAAAAACTCTTCCAGGAGGTGCAATGGTTAACCCCTTGCCCATAAAGCAATCAGTAAAGTTAACTACCTTCAATAATTGCTCTCCATTCAGGTTTAATGACACACAGTTCAGATTGTGGACAGTCTTTTATTTCCATATATTTTTGTACTATAGCACACTGTAAACTGATACAATCAAGTTTCCTAGAGCATTATGAATTTATGATGCCTCAAAATTTCAACAAGAATGACTGTAGCTATCATTTCTAGTAAACCAAGGATGCAAATCCTTTTCTGTCTCAATAAAAATTTCTTTCAAAAATCATCATTTCTAATATTTTTCCTTATATTCAATTATATATCTTTCTTTATCATAGAGAACATCGTATTAAATTCTTTACCACAAAGAAAGGCCACATCTCTGCTTTGTTTGTCAGCAGAACATTAACTCTAGGGCTGGTTGATATGAGAGGAACGTGCAACTTATTTATGTTAGCAGAAATCACCTCCAGGGTTAACAGATACAAGAGGAGCATGCAAATATTTCCTCTATGCTTACCCCTAACCTCTTCTAACAGCAGTCCAATCATCTAAGCATGCACATCCTGTTCACTATTCTACTAGTAAGAAACCAATGAAAAATATCAGAAACAACATGCATTTTAATCCCAAAATGGATGTGCAATTTGGGGGATAACACTAACTATGGCCGAGATTTTTTCTACAAAATCATGCAATCCTATCAAGAAAAAAAATCTAGCATTAAAATTTTAAATAAGCAATTTGGAATCTTTACTATTAAGGAACTCCAACTAGAACCATACCATAAAGAACAATACCCAGAAAATTATATTTATGTTGTACAGATACCATAGAAATGGCAATCACCATGTGTGCATAGTTCAAACTTAGGAAGTTACTAAAGAATTCATACCAACACAATTCTCTGGACTCTATGCACTTGACAGTTCCTCCTAGATTTCCACATGTATAGCGGCGAAGTTACAAGGAGACAATTGCTTTGGGACTAAATATTTTCATTTTGGAATAGTCTATCTTGCAGCTTTATAAGCATCAATCTAAGTAGAAATTGGGTTTCTTGAATCATAACTATATTTAGATTCCATGCAATCACCATTTGCACTTGTTAAAGTGAAGAACCTTGGAGTTAAGTTTGATACTCCCCTTGACACATATTTTATGTTACTATTTTGATTCATATTTTTTACTCCTACTGTTATACTTGATTTCGATTGAAAACACAGATGCCCTGTTCTTAGCAGCCTTAACATCATTCTGATTTATAAGCCATAATGCATTATGCAACATTGAATCGCTTTAGTTGATCCTCCAAAAAAAATGTGCCAGGGTGGGGTGTTCCCAATGGTTCCTTTTCATGGGCTGAAATACAACTCTCTGCAAGGCGGTTTCATAGAAGAGACTGCATTTAGTATAGGTGAGATTGCATGTAGTAAAGGTGCACACTTGTTGAAAGGATTTAGCTGCTGCATTTGGATTTTGACAAACCAAATGCAACACACCACGGTTATACAAGATAGATTGAGATTTGTCATGAGAAAATTTTACCAGCTTATGTGGTGGCTCTGCATAAAGGTGACATAAAGTGACACACTATTCTAACGAGCCTTCTTGAAATATAAATCTGTCAACCTGTCTTTTCTCAATTTGTGATGTATAAAACCGAGATTGTTCCAGAGTCTAGATGGCATCATTTGCTTTGGTTTTCTAGTAACTTAGCGCACATTATCAATAGTTTAATAGCTTTGTGATAATTGTCGTGAGAATATTCCAATTGGGCCTTCAAAGGGATTGTTGAAGATCCCCTATTATCAACATGTTCACCACCCTTTTCACTTCACACTTTATCACATTTAGAGTACTTGTTAAGGGGAAATTTAGTACCTTGAAAAGGTGCATTATAAGCTCCAGGTAAGTTGTAGGTGGTGATTTTTTAATTGAAATTTTTGTCAAGTCATCTGAGATTGATAAATGAGCATAAGGCCTTCCATTATTTTGAGTTTCACTTCCTAAGATAGAGAAGAAAGTAGCATAGTGAAGGGACTCGTCTAATAATTATGTAAGACTAATATCAGCACTGGTTCTAGAGCTAGGTGCACTGGTGAAAATAGTAGTCATTGCACCATTAGGATCATAAATTGCTTCCAAATTCGCTTGTGTTGTTGCATTTTCGTTCAGTAATTGATTTGTTGATGGATACTATGAATTAATCCCATGGTACCATGGGAACATATAGTAAAATCCAAAATCTTTCTTATGTATTGCACCACATCCATAGCTTGTGTTGCTTCATGGGAAGCTACAAGAATAAACAACATAAGTTCTCGTCGGCTCTGTGTTTTGGTACTAGGGCTCCTATACTGACATTCCGCTTGCATAATGTTGAAGAGGATATAAGATAATTGCAATATTAAGTGTGGAAATGTGTGTATCCTGTTTACTAATGAAAGCAACACCATCAGAATTAGAGTTGCAAATTCTCACCTACCCCATGTGTCTTTTGGCAGTTTTACTGCCAATGTACTTCCCTTTTAATATCATGTTTCTTTGAAAAAGTATCATAATGCATTTGATTAGATGTATCTTTTTGCATTTTCAACATTTCCTCTTACTCATCAGTTGCTTCTTGGATTTTATAATATTTTGTAAAGTACTGTACTTTCTTAGCAGAATCCTTTAAGCTTTCATCAATACATGATCTTGATCTATGAATGACGGGAGTTTTATGTGATGAGTAGGAAGTTTTTCTAAGTTATATGTAAGCCTATGGGTAGAGTAAGGAGAGAGGAGTGGCCAATAAAATGAATAATTGGACCAATGTAGATTGGAGAACTGACCTAGAAGTTGTGTGATCAGGTCAATGTAGTGTTAGAATCTCTCAGAATGTGAACTCATCTAAAGAGGTTGGAGGAAGTAATGCATTTCGTCGGATATCTGACATATATGCTATACCACCGAAATCATAATTTTTTTTATATGACTTTAGCCATGTCTACAGGGAGCACAATATGAGTGAAAACCATTTATCCAGTGAAGCATTGAATATGAAGGCTGGCCTCCTCTCCTTCATGTAACTTTTAGAAGGAGAAATCATTGAGGAAGGCATGATACAGTTAATTTAAGAGCCTTTTGATTTGTGCAGAATAGTCTTTTTTTATTCTTTCTACTATGGGATACATCAACATCTTTCTTGTTTTAGCTGGGGATATAGAGTTTGTTTTCATCTCCTCAGGGATGTGTTTTCTCCACCCTCGATGCCTCCTTGGATAAGATGTTTGGGATCCTTATGTTCTCCATGTGGTATTCTTACTTCGGTTATTTTGGGATTGTGGGTTTCGTCCCTCCTGACGAGGTTTTTTTTATACTTATGATCTCCACTCGTTAATAGACTATGTAAAAGTTACCTTTTATTCACTACTGAATATCAAGCTGGAACACCTTTTTTTCTTCTGAAAAAACAATACAGAATATTTGGGAATGATTTTATCACATATATTGAGATCTGTAAACTGGGTCTTTGATATTTTTGGGTGAGAAAACAAGCTAAATTAAAATAGGTACACCAATCGATATTGTAAAAAACATAGTTTGTATTTTGAGATTAATTGGCTGAAGCATTTGATATGGAACGACTTGATATCTATATCGTCTTAAAGGACCGTGTGTTGAATTGTTATACTACAAATTTATTGATATTATTCAGGATAATGATATAACCATTATGTCATGCTTATAAGTCTTTCCAAGTTTTTTGCTGATATTTTGCTATGTTTTTGTTGGCCGCTTTTCCCCTCTTGCGCGACCCAGGTCCTGCGGAGCCCACCGATCCAACAACTACCCGAGATACTGGCCCAAAAGAGCAAGCCTCATCGGCCACACCTACGAAGTAGGCCCAGTATCACCTGAGATTTCTCATAGATGGGTAACCATCGGAACCAATTTTTGTGATTGTCGGGGAAGAATAGTCCCTTGGCTCGTAGCCAAGGAGCTCAACGAAGGAAACAAGGTGACTGGACAGAGGATTCGGATGCATGACTGAGCACAATAATATGTCATCATGTGCGACCTAGCTTTCCATTTTACCTCGTAGCTGGCGCAACTTGTGCGGTGCGGCTGATTTCACTTCAACTGACTCTACGACTTAAGTCAAGATTCATAATAGAAATCATACAGAATGATATATATACATATTCAAGCTAACAATACATTCTATTCATTCATTTATCGATTACAAGGAATATCAGAGATTGAAATACATCAAACACTATACGAGCAACAACTGGAAATCAATCATATAAATATTCACCACATTATCCATTCATTCGAACACAAGAAATAACATGGAAACCTATCTGGGAAAAACCACCAAGGTACTCTTCATTTGGAATGAGAAAGGTTACAACACCTTCCAGTCTGCAGGATGTAGACTGATTTTAAGATATGTCTTTAAGTTCACACTTATGGTTCTCATGCTCTCTGGTTCGCTCTTCTACTCTATTCCTACTCCTTGCGGTCTGCTCCCTCTGCAGTCATATTTGTGGCTCAACAGCCCCTCTAATGCTACCATCCTCTATCTGCATCTACTCTCCTTCTGAACGCTATCCCCTTACAAAAAAATTGACATCCCCCTCTATGGATTACCGATGAACATTAAAATACTACTGAAATAATTGAACAGGGAACAATGAATATCTCACAGACCAACCCTTTTACCATTGCATCCCCCCTATTTATACTAATTTACATGGCAACACAAGGCCCACTACATACCGACAGTTCGTTAGCTGTCACCATCAGCCACCCCTTTGGTTATAGCTGTGGTGATCATGACTTGACACGAGGCACTATCGGCCCGAATTACAAATATCTTTTCATACGTACGTAACCACAGGCTTACACCGTCTTATACGGCCATGATATGGATTCTGCATCTATCACTTTTCGGCCGTTTTCCTCCTTGCGTACTTTTGCACTTGCCTTTCCTTTGCCACACGCTCCTCTACTCTACCTTCGATGTCCTTTTCATCCTTTGCAATCTTCCTTCGCTTCTCTCGCACACGGTGCAGTTCCCTTGGTTGCGTGTGCGAGTTTCCTCCTTATGCCCATTTCCTGGGCCAACAGTTTTTGCCAATATTTTTTTTGACCATGGTGCAGGTAGAACCAAACAGTTATTTGTCAGAATTGTCTTCCTCCAGTGAGGGGAGTTTGGGAAGGCTAGAGGAAAGTTAGACATCTAGTAGGCCTACAAGGGCTAGATCAACTAGATGTCATAAGATCATAAGAAAATTCAATAAATGCATGGAATTTTTTCTCAAAGGAGGGGGATCATGTTCCTATGATGATGAGACAGTGGGAGACACCGAGGTGCCCTTAAGGTACAAACACCTAGTGAAACAATGGGTGCCTAGGGATCTTCCTCAAGTAAACACTGATTTTTGTGTGAATGAGAGGATATATAGAATTGCACCGTCATCATTACACGGATTGGGGTTATTTTTCATGGATGACATAAAGGTTGGATACGGTAGATGTAAAGAATTGATGGGGTATGTTGGACCTTCTTACAACTACATTGATTGGATGCATCCGGTACAATATACACAAAGTATGTGTAGATATGGGTTGTCAACAAATTATATACAACTGAAAGAAAAAGCTCAAAATAAAGGAGCAACGTTGTACATGGATGGAAGGCCAAAAACAACTATTAATATCGCGAGGTTTATAAACAATACACAACCGGGGTCTACACTTAATCAACCCAATTGCATATTTGAGTCGCGTGAGGGAAACCATGTCTTTGTCTTTGTATGTGCCATTAAATCAATAGTTGTTGGCGAAGAACTACTTATTAATTACAATTTGAATCATGTAGATACAAACACGGTTAGTATGGCTATGGTACATCCAACAATTTACCCAACCTTTTATTAATTATTTTAACATCTATAGGATTTTTCGTTAGCATATAATTATAATTTTCTAATAAATTTCCTATGTTGACTTCACACAGAGGTGATGGGGGGCTCATCACCCTAGCAGAAGGTGAGAGGAGTACATGACCCACGAGTAAACATGTATACATCAAAATGTTATGTTTTAAAATTGTTTTAGTGAATACCCTGGTTTCTTTAGGTAATTTTTAGTATGTTTTTGATGCAGGGTTATTTTAGGGGCACCTCCCTCTCCGTAGATGTTAGTAGACCTGAACAAAGATGGCAGGTATACATCGATATTGCAAATGTAATAAATTTAGGATGGACAAATAGATCTATTGTTATGTATTTTCATTAGTATATTCGGTTCGTTTATATAATCTTATCTATTTTTCATGCAAAGTGTTGATCAGGGAAGCCAACTAGCTATTGATCAGCTGATTGCAGCATTGGGGAAACAGGTAAACATGAATGTAATTCTCCATTTGAAATACCTTAAAATCGTACACATGTATATCGTGTAGCATAATGTTTATTTTGTTATGTATTTTTTCGTTTTTATGTTTGCATTCACGATGAAAATGTTGTCTACTTTTTTTGCAACTTGCTGATCGGGGAAAGTCCCCAACTGTTGATCAAATTACTAGAGCCTCGAGGAAACCTCTAAACCAAAATGTAATTCCACATTCTAAATACTTCAAAATTGTACACATATAAAACATGCAGCATAATGTTTATTTTTGTTATGTATTTGTCAGCTTTTACATATTGTGTTCATTGTGATAATGTTCTCTATTTTTTTTGTAGGTGGCTAATTGGGGTAAGTCCCCAGCTGTTGATCAGACCACACCCTCATCTAGTCATCAGGTAAACCTAGATGTAATCTCATGAATCTATCATGATAGACAATTTTTGGTAATATAATTTTTTGTGCACACTATTGCTTCAAAGACTAAGCAAATTTTTATATATTTCTATTGCAAACAGCGGATTCAGTTTATGAAACACCATCTCAACACTCTTTATAGTTTGAGGTATCCCAGTTCATGAAAGATAATGAAATGAGTGGGTTTGTAGACCCACTGAGGGTGCTACATAAGACCATGGAAAAACAAAATGAGGATTTGATTATTCTGACATTGACAGTTCCACAAACACAAGAGAATGAATCAAAGATCCAATTATTGTTACAGAGAATTCAAAAATTGCAAGTAAGTTCCTGAATAATAATGTAAATTCATTTAGAACTTTATAATATTTAATTTTATATGATATTGAACTTATAGTACACTGGTTTGAATTTACAGTAAGTTATGCATATTTACAGTGGTGGTAAAGGCGCTGTTGGTCCCATTGACCAAACAACTCCACGTACACCACATACTGCTCCCTTATTGTCTACTTAACAGTCAGCAACATGCTCTGTGGCACCGTTGAGGCCAGCATAGGGTGCAGTCGATGATGACCGATCCACAACAAATGTTGGAAAAGAAGGGGTGGATGTAGGGTTAGATAGAAAGGTGGATGTATTTCCTGGATCTTCTTATGTCACTAGCACTGGTTCAGTAGTGACGACATTTTTGGTGAACAAAGAATTGGTTCCAATAAAGATAGAGAATATTCCAGGTGATTATAGATTGTTCAATTTAGTTTCTATAATTTGTGTCTAATATACCGATAATATTTCTTAATGTTGACTAATGATGGCATTAATGTTTTGCAGGAAATCATATTTTTTATAAACATCTGAATGATTTGGAGATCTTAAGGCCCACCATTTGCACAAGGTGGGACAAGCAGGAAAAAGCTTTAAAGGATGAGTTAACTAACCGCTTGGTTGGTATGTTTAGAAAATATACCTTCGATACATCGAAGGTCCTACAGAAGGATGAACAGCATATGAAGATTGTCCGAGACCAGTATAGGGTTCACCTACAAAAGAACCCTAGGTATGAGCACCCTCCAATGATTCCACCTATGGAGTGGAAAGCCCTGGTGGAATATGGAAAAGAGAAGGGCCTGAGAAAAGTAGGAAAGATACCACCAGGAACAGGGAGGTATGCAATACATTCCAAAATGTAATGGTAAGCCTTCTTGTTATTAGTTTTTATATCGAACTTGGGACATCAACTAAAATATTTAAACACTTGATTAGGATCTTAGACACGTCTAAGTCCACCAAGGAAAGAATTGAAAAAATTGGTCAACACAAGCTTGGGCCTGGTGGTTACTTGATCTTGGTGGCCCGATATGTAAGTATTGAAAACTTGAAACCGCATCCAAATATCATACAGATAATTTTTTTCGTTGTGTTCTGGAAAAAAAATGTAAAATTATGACATCATGCAAATATGCAGGCTAACCAGTTCAAAGAATTTCCCACTATGGATTACATGAAGCTTGGCTTCAAACAGGGCTTTGACATCATTGTTGAATGCCGGACAAGCTTGTCTGGGAACACTGTTGATCCATCTGGTGCGCAGGTATGTAAAAACTATATAGTTTAATGATAATTTATTAATTCTCATGCAATTTATTCGTTATAAATAAATTAACATAGATTATTTATTCCTTTTTTAGCAGGAAAGTAATGATCCCATTTATGTCGAGGATGTACACCAACCAGATGAAGATCATGCTTTGATTCCTGTAATGAATTTATTAATATGCTACTGTTTTGTATAGATAATTTTTGATGATGAACATTAATTCTAATTTGACACAATTCAACTACAGAGCATGTAGACGCAGATAACATTGAATAGGTTGAACCTGTACATGATAATGATGAACATGCTGATGTGCCCATGCCAGGTAGAAAAACACATTCGTAATATTTTTTTAAATGAATTACTCATATTTATAAAAATAAAAATATATTAATAACAGATTTTGACGTTATTGCAAAAATTCATCGCCCCTCGCCGGAAGTTCAACCTTGCGAGCAATCTAGTAGGGAGACCGAGGATCAGATTATGGAAGATGTGACTCTGACTAAATATTTAAAGAGAAGAAAAGTAAAAAGGAAGTGATTAAACAAATTTTGAGTAATTCTTATTTATAATAAAAAATTTACATGTTTTTTTCCTCTATTTCATGAATGAATGGTGAAATGAATGCTTTAATGAATGGTTTACTGAATTTTTTGTTTGTTATTGACTAAATGAATGGTTTAATGAATGATTTAATGAATGGTTTAATTAATGTTTTTTTCAGCTGTTGAATGATTGGATGGTTTAATGAATTATTTAATGAAAGCTTCTTTCAACTATTGAGTGAAATAATTTGCATTAAATAGTTATTTTGCAATTAGATGCATTGGGTTTGGGGAATTGAGAGTGGTGTGAGGGGGGGAGAGGCCATAAGAGCTTCCACCTTCATGTGGTTGGTCCTGTTTAGTAGAGAATATTAAATTATTCTCGAAACAGAGAGGAGCTCAATGAATGGTAAGGAAGAATACATTAAAAAACAACTATTTCTATAATTATAGTGTTTAATTTTGACTATTGCTATTTGACTCCTCCATTGGAACTTGTTACGGATAGCGTTGAGGAACATTTTCATAGTTATGAGGCAAGAAATGGTGTTTTGAAGTGATCGATGGCCTTATATACATAGTGTTTTTGGTTCTCCATGTTTTATCAAGTGATCTATTATTAACAATTAATTTACTTGAATAGTTGAATAGTGTTCTAATTTACATTGTAATAGTAGTGTATTTATTTAGATTGGTTTTGTTATTTTCGTAAACAAACAAAAATATAATTGATGGGTGCTAACATGAAACTATTGCAACAAGACAAAATTTGAAGTATGTTGAATGGTATTTTGAAAGGTAAAACAGAAGAAGACAGTGCGAAGCTCCACAAATCAAGGTATAATTATGTTTTCTTTTGTTTGATTGAATTGGGTATTGGGTATTTATGCATGTGCACACACGCACATTTAGTTGATGATGGTGATTAACATACATTTAGGCGAACTTTGTTCTATCTGATCTAAAAACTTACCTTAAATAGTTTAATTTATCAGTGATTAAGAATGGATGATTATCAAAATATGATGTTGTATTGCTTTCTTTGTGGATGTTACCATAAGATTGTTAGCTCTGTTTAGATCTCATATTCTTTGCTTGTTTCCATCCACATGTTTTATATTGTTCCATGAATTTTATTGGGGATGTTAAATGAGACATTAACATGTTTAGAGTTATTCTATTGAGTGATATCTAAATGATACATAGGTGAAAATAACAATCTTTATTCCTCTATAAGACCATGGGAGTAGTATAAGGGCTCTTAATAGGATGGATAATCCCAAATTCCAATAGGTGATCTCCAATAGAACAAATCAACCACCTACTATAGGTATGGGCATCTCAACTGTTGAAAATAAATCCATACCAATCATCAATAAAGTAGAATATCCACCTATCAGTGGTGAGAATGCATTGGCATCCTTAGAAGAAATATAATAACAGAAATCTATAACCAACTCTCATAACAAGTCAACATTTGATAAAATAATAAGTTGATTAAACTTGTGCCATGAAATAACCTCCAAACTATATTAGTCCTTAAATCCTTTTTACTACATGCTAGAATATATATAAGGATAGGATTGATTTTTACCATAAATTCAAGTAACTGGTATGCCATTCCTTCCAGGAGTATGTCCCTGTACTGCATCAACCATTTAAATATTTAAGATAGTCTGATATTTTACTTTTATGGTAGAAACTCTACTAGAAAATTCCAAGGACAAGCATGATACTATCCTGTCCAAGTAACATAGATAGTGATTCAAACCCAGGAAAAGAATCTCTCAGAGGTAGTGTAGCACATGGGCCATACATGTATCCATTCCACCATCCATAGCATATGTGTATTTATCAAGATTACACCCAAGTCTTGTAAACATATTATGACAAGATCTCAACCTCAGAGGGATAGTATTGTTGATCAAGGTACAACCAACACATCACAATAAAGCACATGAACGGTAGGTGTATAAATATTTTAATATACACTTTTTCTTCCTTTAAAAAATCAGTATAAATCGACCCATAAAATTTTCCAGGAACATATTAGCGATAGCTTTTTTTAGCATGTAACATTTCGTTCCCATTAAAATTTTATGATGAGTTTCCAAAAACATCAATCAAAACACTTAATAGATTACCTAATTTCAAGATAATGTTTCTTCTATAACCTGTTGGTTAGAGAAAGAATATGTAACACCGTATATGGACAATCACTTTCAGTTGACACACTAAGAAGGATTTCCTTGTCTTCATGAATGTCTCTAGGTGGCCAACTATTATCAATTGCAACTATGTTGCTAGTGATATATGTATTTTAATGTTTGTCATAAAAATTGACCTGCTATAAGTGATAGTAAAAATGGATTTTCCTTGAAGACAATGTGTGGAATGGAAAATTCCTCTGTGCATCTGTTGTAACTTGAACCATCTGAAGTGAAATGCTAATAAGGAATAATCCCATATAACCTGGTGCATAAATGAAATGGATTGGATTAGTATTCCCCCTTTACTGTAGCAGCATACTAAGACAATATTTGTCTAATATTCTTTTTTTTGTGGTTGCTCATGACTCGAAATAACAATTTCACTTCGTGTGAAATTGGGTGACACATTTAGCTCACCCTTTTGAATTTTATGTGTAGAAAACTTAGTGCATTCTGATCTTTTTCCTGTAGCTCACGTTTAGCTTGAATACTAACTAGCACCAAGAAAGGTAGGAAGAAATTTGGAAATAGGATTTAGATTATTATGCATAACTGAGTTTGATGGTTCCTTTGTTAATCAACTTCCTTATTTGTTACATATAAATGGTTCCCAATTGACTATGACTACACCTTATAAGTTAAATTTCCCAATCCAAGTATACTTATAGAATTTTTAAGGAAAGGTATCTACACTTGGCCTTTTCAATCAACAATGAGTTAAAAATCTCTAGGGAGCTCATTCAAATTTGAGGTTTATCATAAGATAGAATATGGAAAAATTTAAGCTAATGTTGAAAGGTTGTTTGGTTGTTATGCATTTGAAGTGAAATGCAATCAAGATTTTTTGATAGAATTTGGGTAATGTGTTAAATAGGGGACGATGGATGGTTTTACTTGGTGTTTCAAAAGGTTATGGGACACAACCACTGGATTTATACTTGATTTTATCAAAATTTCTTGCAGCTTTTATTCCCCTCTCATTTTACAAGGTATATTTTCAAGTTATTTATTATATTTGATGTATTATTTGAATTATGTGTATTTGTTTCACTTTATGGAGCACTTTTAGTTTGAACTGTTACTCCTCATCCACTAATTTTCTAACGAATAAAATAATTGGTTATAGTATGCATCAAAATGTATATAATTGTTTTTCATCAACTAGACTATAAGGAAGATAAAATTAAATAAGATAGTTTTATTAATGTCCAAAAAATAAACAAAAAGGTAGTCCAATGGGGCTTAAATAATACCATTAATGAAATAAAATGTAGCAGTGCAAAACAAATCCTAAATATAAGCTAATGGAAATCTGAAAAACATGTAAGATGTAAGAATAAAGTTGCAGAAAGCTAAGAAAACACATACAATAATAAGACTATTTTTATTTTAAGCATGGAAGTATGCCACTTATAGTGCACTTGATTGGCCATTAGTATTATGAGTCATATTATATTGTTGCATCTATTAAGAAAATCCATGGGAGTAGTATATGGTATCCCTATAATTCTTCTTACCATCATTGGATTATGGAATAATTATTTCATTTTGGTATCAAAAACATGTGGTATGGTATATTAGTTTTATTAGTTGATTGTAAAATCTATCGTGTTTAATTTTCCATTTAAAATCATTTCATCCAAAATTAAGAAGAAAGGTAGAAGAAAGTGTAATGATCCTTACCATATAAATTGAATCACAACATTGATATTATTTCTCCTTCATTGGTTTGTTTTACCTTGTTGCAGCACATTGATATATATTATTAGATATGGAAATGTTCGATACTATTTGTCTTCATAGAGATGGATTTAGGTTAACTTGGACTGAAAGATTATTGTAATACAACTGCAACATATATTGTTGGAGGTTCAACTTCATAGAATAAAATGGGACAAACTATTAGATCCTAGTTCAAAAAAGGGCACTGGTGACATATATGAGAAATATAAACAACTGGAAAATATAGTCTGGATGATATTGTTGATGTGATTTATTCTTCCACATATTTTTTGGAATTCATGTTGAAAACTACCATGTCTCAGATAGCAGAGCAAATTGAAGGATATCTGTGTTGTTCGAGAGGTAAATATTACATCGCCAAGCATTGTTTGCTTTGCAAATTTTCAGTTACCAAAGTTTCTATTATCAAAGGTTTTTCAGGCATTAAAGTCCTTCAAGGATTTGAATATAAATGTATATTATGATTTCTTACAAGGCCATACTGTTGATTATGGGAAAATCCTTGAAATAGTTTAGGCCCACCTTGTTAATTATCAAGAATGCTATACCACTTAAGACTCCAAGTTGGGATAAAGAAAAAATGATCTCTTGAACTACTTCTCCATATAGAAATGAGAAATGGAAACTGAACAGAGTGAGAAACCAGGATAGAGGGTGTTAGGACATAAGGAACATGAACCCTCATCTGCATATGTTATGCATATAAAATCAATTAGTAATGTACTAATGTATTGTCAAAACATGAACATAAACAAGATTGGGAATTGAAACTGAAAGAAGAACGAACCTCTTTGTTAGATTTCTGGTAGCATGCATCACACTGACAAATACACATCTAACATGAATGCAACCAATTGATGGATTCTAGGAATTCTTTTGTAAGTCTCATTTTTTAGCACCACATTTTCATTTCCAGTCGATTTGTCCTTCTGCATAGAGTGCTTGCATACTTTATTTTGGTTATGTATAAGATTCGTTTGCTACTTGTATTCAATTACAGGATTTTCCAATGAGGTTATGGTTTAATAGTGAGGGAAGTGGCTTCTCAAGTCTCTCTCTAGTGTTCCAATCCCCATGAAGGTATGTGCTTGAGTGTCCTCTAGCTTGTCAAAGCATCACTTTCAAGAAAAAATACTAATATTTGGTTATTTACATTCATGACATATTGGAATCAATAATAGGGTCTAAATTATATCACTTGGTTGTCATGCTACTAGAATGCAGATATCAATGGAATCAATTCAACATCTGATAAAAATTATCAGAGAGTTCTTATGACTTCCTAAGGAGATTCATACTTCCCCAAAATGATACTCAAATTTAAAATCTTCTCTTCAAATATAACTCTTCCATAAATTAGTTGATGACTGAAGCATAAAAATCAACTTTCAGTAATAACACCAAATATAGGAATTATGGATAATCTAAGATAGATAGGCAGCTTTCAGCTTAGGAGATTTATAATAGCACGTAAGTCTCCAACAATATAGAAGGCCGAGAGAGATTTCAGTATCTGAGACATTTAAATTAGACTAAACTTACTATAACATATAGCTACATTCAGAAGGTATTTGATTCTCTTATTTGCATCCTATTTTTCCTTAATACTTTTTTCCATATCTTAGTACTTTGTGCCAATTTGGGATGAGTAATTGACAATCATATCCATACAAAAGTAATTCACTACCAATGGGATCATTGTTCAATGTTGATGTTATAGTTGCATTCAGATTTGATTCTCTAATTTGCATCCTATTTTTACTTGATACTTTTTTCCAATCTGGGCTGAGTAATTGACAATCATATCCATACAAAAAGTAATTTACTTCCAATGATATCACTGTTCAGTCCACTCACCAATGCTCTTTTTGCTGATACTCATTTTCTATTAGATAGAAGAAACCCTTTCGTCCTGGTACAAGTCTCGGGTGATTCTGACCAAAAAAATACTCTATGTCATGGTATCTTTTCCTAAAGAAAGTAATTTACTGTCAATGGGATTACTATTTAGTGGTGAAGATGGTTGTAAGCTAGGCCACTCCTACCAATTTTCATTTTTCTATTAAGTATGAAGAAACCCTTTTGGCCTAGTACAAGTCCTAGGTGATTCTATAAAAAACATGGTTTCATGGTAGCTTTTCCTAGAGAAAATACTTGTAATTTTCTAATTAGTGGTTCATTCTTTGAGGACAATTTCACCCATGAAAATTGATTGCTTTGTAATCTCATGTATTTAAGCCAATTCTAATATTGCTTTTGTAATCTAACATATTTAAAAACAAAGTCGTTTTAACTACTATATTATGATCTTCAGGTCATTAGAAGTACTCATCTTTGGAATTGAATGCTTGTATGTGTATTATTAGCTGAAATGCTTAAAATTGGATTTCCTTTGAGTGATGCACCAGGGGAGCAGACAAGGGGAGGGTTAAGGATGATTTTAATGATTGTCACAATGTTTTATCTGTCATCTTGGGTGATATGCATTAGTATCAAGTCTGAAAAGTAACATCCTACTCTTCCAATGATGTGGAGTTTTCTTGAAACTAGTCACTTTGTGCTGCTAAACAAGTATATGAATACAATCTCTTGCAAAAAAATGAGAATCCACTCAATGGAACCCAATATAATCACTTTCTGCAATGTGTAGAATTCACGACTGAACAAACATTTTCTATGACATCTGAGAAGAAAGCAAAATTGAGGAGAGATTTGTGTGTTTGTTAGTCTTTTGACTCCACTGCTTGGCCCAAGCAAGCTTCATACTTGGATATTTTTCCTGCTTGGTCTACTAACTTTGAATGAACAGTATTGATTTACTTTGGCAATATGATTACCTAATGGTTACATTTTTATTTGTTTTTATGTAGGTTGGACATCAAGAGATATTGGTTATTGGTGGAGACGAAGATGATCCATCCATCTAGAGTAGTGTTGAAGAAGCAAGTTGGGAAACAATAAATTCTGATTTAGCTGAAGAAGCAAGCTCGGAAATAGTGGATTCTGATTTAGCTGAGTTGATAGATAGTAAAATTGATATAAAACATACAAAAGAAGATATGGTGCGTAGATTACCTAGTTATAGTAGTCACGTGTCATGTCAATTCAAACATTTTGACAGTCTAAAGGACTCAGTTGATACTACTATCATAATGAAACAGGACATGTATATTTTTGGAAATACATTCTTTTCTTATCCCTTTTACGGAGGTCCATGGTTGTTGGAGCAGATGGTACTCCATATCAAAATGGGATTTTCTTCTTTGATATTCATTTTCCATTCCAGTATCCTGATGGACCACCTGTAAGAACATTATTACAACTGTATGATTTGAAACTGAAATTGTTATCTAAGTTTTGTTTTGATATTCAATATGGAAATATCTAATGGGTTTATATTGGTTTTTAATTAATTTGTAGTTGGTATACTGCCATTCTGGTGGACTAAGGTTGAATCCAAATCTATATGAGAGTGGGAAAGTCTGCCTTAGTCTTTTAAACACCTGGACACACAAAGGAAATGAAGTCTGGAACCCAACATCATCAAACGTTCTACAGATCCTTGTTTCCATTCAAGGACTAGTACCAAATGATAAGCCTTACTTTAATGAACCTGGATATGAAAAGCATAATGGTTCGGTTGAAGGGGAGAAGATATCAAGAAACCTTTGAAAATATTTACCTATGTTCAAAAGGGAGGTTAGCTACAACATCATTAACTCTGTATTTGTGGTCATCTTTATGCCAGAATTTAATGTTGTATATTAGATCTTTAAATATTATTTTGTTGTTAGTAAAATGAACTCATTGATATTATGATGTATATAGATATTATATTTTGTGGTTTGGATTTATAAGTACAAGTTGTAAGGTTGAATTAGATATAAACCCATAGTGGGGTAAGAGTTCACTCATATTTTGTTTGGTATCTTATAGTGCTATCAGAGTTGTGCATTTTTCTAGCCCGATGGGTTTTTGGTGATAAGTACTTTCATACTACTTGTTGAGAGACCAACACTTAATAATTCCAATCTCAAGAGTTGTTCATTGGAAAAGATGAAGTCTAATCAAGAACTCATGGAAAAAATGTTGCAAGTATTACATGGATATCAAAATAATCTAACATCACTGTTAGAGAATCCAAAGTTGTTGGAACCTTGTGCATCAATTGGGAAGGAGGAAGTGGGATTCTAGTTTGAAGTGGTTGGTGGTCTAAATGCCATGCCGGTGATTTTTTAACTGAAAATTTCGTCAAGTCATCTACTCATGTTATGGATGTGTGCCATGAATTTGACAAAACTATAGCCTTTGATCCACCATTAGGGTTGTTCTTATATGATGATAATGACGCCAACGCACATGATGAAAACAAATTAGAAAAAATGGTTGAGGAGGATTATTCCCATGAGCCACATCTGTTGATAGAGGCGCAACCTCTGAAATATTTTTTTAAACTATACAATTTCCCTTCAGACTTTCGACGCCATGTGGCCACATCCAACGAGTTTTCCAAATATCTGACAAGAGAAACCATCGGACCACCGATGAGTACTCGTCGCAAATTCGATGAATTCCCATTGATTTTTTTAACGACCAGTGGCCTCGTTCGACGAGGCGGCCATACCTAAAACAAGAGAGCCCATCAGACAACCAACGAGACAGCGTCAAAAAATCGACAACCCATTCCTCTAGATGGATGGCACATTCCTGAATTTTACTGAAGAATAGTCTAACATTCGACAAGGAATAGTTGGATTTTCGATGACAATAAGTCAGATTTTTGACAAGCTAACGTTGGATATTCGACGAGGAGAAGTCAGATTTTTGACGAGCTAAAGTTGGAAACTCGACGAATTAGTGGTGAAATCTTTTGGTTTAGTCCATTGAAAAATTGACGAGTATTGGCATGTCATCAAATATCCGACGTTTTGCCACCGACGACAAAAAAAAATTAGGTTGTCGAATAACCGATAGGTAATTGTCGAATTTAGGACATGGAAGCCGTTGGATTTTGGGCTCAAAGTCTATTGTAAATAAACTTGCCAATTTTATTTCTTATCACCTCTAGGATATGTTACTGCCAAAAGAACATAGGGAGTCCAGGAAAAACCACCCAAACTTATTAAACGTTATGTGCTTCCATTTCGACATTGAAATTTATATGGGGAACTCAGCAAAGAAGATCTCGTGAATATCAGAGTATATATATTCATCTAACCATCTTTATGCACTAAACCATGTCCCTGCGCTCTCCTCTTGCATGAACACCAGCGTTTTAGTGTCCAACCAGTCTTCTATCTCCTCCTTCATTAGCTGCCACAACATCTCCCTGATTCAAACAAATAGGTCCCTGCAACGGAACCATTTGTTGGCCACTTTTCCCCTCTTGCGTGACCCAGGTCTTGCGTAGCTCGTCGATCCAACAACTACCCAAGATACCGGCCCAATAGAGAAAGCCCCACCGGCCACACCTGCAAAGCAGGCACAGTCTCACTTGAGATATCTCATAGATGGGTAATCGTCAGAACCATGTTTCCGCGATTGCTGGGGAAGAATAGTCCCTTGGCTCGCAGCCAATGAGCTCAATGAAGGAAACAAGGTGACTAGATAGAGGAGTCAGTTGTGCACGACTGAGCATAGCAGTAAGTCATCGCATGCGACCTATCCTTCGATTTTACCTCACAGCTAGTGCAACTTGTGCAGCGCAACTGATTTCACTTCAACCGACTCTACGACTTAAGTTGGGATTCATAATAGAAATCATATAGAATGATATATATACAGATTCAAGCTAACAATACATTATGTTCATTCATTTACCGATTTCAAGGAATATTAGAGATTGAAATACATCAAACATTATACGAGCAACAACTAGCAATCAATCATATAAGTATTCCCCACATTATCCATTCATTCGAACACAAGAAATAACATGGAAACCCATATGGGAAAAACCACCAAGGTGCTCTTCATCTGGCATGAGAAAGGTTACATCACCTTCCAGTCTGCGGGATGTAGAATGATTTTAAGATATGTCTTTAAGTTCAGACTTATGGTTCTCATGCTCTCTGGTTTGCTCTTCTACTCTAATCTCGTAGCAGTATGCTCCCTCTACAGTCAGATCCACGGTTCAATAGCCCCTCTAGTGCTACCATCCTCTTTCTACGTCTACTCTCCTTCTGATTGCTATCCCATTACAACAAAACCGACATCCCCCTCTATGGATTACCGTTGAACATTAAACTACTACTAAAAGAACCGAACAGGTAACAATGAATATCTCACAGACTAACACTTTTACAATTGCATCCCCCCTATTTATACTAATTTACATGGCCATGCAGGGCCAATTGCATACCGGCAGTCCATTAGCCGTCACCATCAACCACCCCTCTGGTTATAGCTATGGTGATCATGACTTGAAACGAGAAACTATCGGCCTGACTTACAAATATATTCTCATACGTGCATAACCACAGGCTTACACCGTCTTATACGACCATGATCTAGATTCTGCATATGTCGCTTTCTGGCCGTTTTCATCCTTGCGCACTTGCCTTTCCTTTGCCGAGCACTCCTCTACTCTGCCTTCATGGTCCTTTTCATCCTTTGTGATATTCCTTTGATTCTCTCGCGCGCGTGACACAGTTCCTTTGGTTGCGTGTGTGAGTTTCCTCCTTATGCCCCTTTCCTGGGCCAACAGGCCCCCGAAACTCACCTGTGGCTTGTCTTGAGCCACAAAGAAAGGGACATATGAGTAGGATGACCTGCGCAACCTCCCCCCATTTTTTTTTCGGGCGGCTTCTGTTGCTGTCTAGCTTGTGCATCCTACTGCTTATTTTTTTTTAAGGTTCTTCTCGACAACTTTTTCCAGACTTAGGTGTGTCACGGTGTTATGAGACCTGCGTAGCTTGTTTCTTGGCACCATTTAGTGGATTGGTAATAGAGGATTCAAGTTTAGAGTTCTCTTGAGCTAGTAATGTAAGTCGATGTGTTTCTTATTAAGACCAAGATCCACACAACCAGGAATGTTGTCTTTGCTCTGGGACTCTCTGATCATCTTATCATAGTCCGGCTTGCATTCTAGCAATGGTGGTTAGTCTCCCATTCTGACATAGCAATCAAGGTGGCCTTAGCTCTTCTGCCATTCTCATGCTCCTGGGATTTGGTGTGTGGTTGTTGTAGGTTGCTGTGGCTTGCTCTCTTGTTGTTCTTCCTTGAGTCCATTGCTTCTGTTGCTTGCTCTTCACCACCCTTTTTTCCATAAATATGAACTTTGAATAGTTGTCCATATTGAAAACTGGACAAGCCTTGCTATCCCTGGTGGTGGAGGTGAGTGATTTGCCCCTCTATGCAAAATATCACCTCAATAGCATAGAGCACAAGTCAGACTTTGCTCGTTGGCCTCTCTGTAGCCCGCTAAGAGATGAATAGTCCACCTGGAGGGCTCGAATATGCAACCACCTTTCAAGCCTGCATAATTTGTGAAAGACAATAGAGACTGTGGACTAGACCCTACAGAGTTTGTCAAAATGGGCCAGGTATCTAGTCCCTATTGGAGTCCGCTTTGGTACCACCGAGAGGATCACTACTCTACTGCTCTACTAATAGCCAAGGGTGACTTCACTGGAGGATTGTCAATGGTTTGAAGCAACTGTGAGATTATCACCATCTTGCTTCTTGCTGTCTCTGGACACACCCAAGATGCTAAAAGCTACAAAAACAGCCTTGGCCCTTAAGGCTGCTCAGCATGATACTCCCCAACTCATTTGTAACTGTATCTGGTATTGGAGTAGCAGAACTTAGTAATGAAGGCTTGTCAAAAGTGAACCCCAATATTATAGGAGAGCATCGGGTCATCTCTCCTGTAGGCTTATCCAGTGGCATTATGAGGACAAGACCCTCATCCTGTGTACCAGATTTCCTTCGTAGATATGTTATGAGTATTAGCATCGCCAATTTTGGGTAGTGATAGCCGTGAGCACATGCAGATGGACCGAATGGCCACCTTTATAGAGTTCCCCTTAGGTGATCCACCTGCCATGTTGTCTTGGTCCAAGCACCAAATCTCCATTGAATCTTGATGCATTTAGCGGCCTTCCAACACTTTCTAGCTGTCTTGGACGTACCATCACTTTCTTCATAACCGGTTTGATGACGAATTTAACATGCATCATCATTTTCACCTAACTTCGATTTCAGTTTCCACATCCTTGTTATGTACACGCGGCGCTATGGTTTCCTCCAAAATTCAAAAATTTCACAATTCAAACAAAATTCAAAATTTGGCAAAGATTTTTTTTTTGCATGCCTTGGTCGCATTTGCTTGCTTTATTTTGGACTTGTTGGTTATGGGTCTACTTGCACATCAGCATAGACCTTTCCTTGGAATGATTGCACCATTACTTCTATCTTAGCAACTTCTACCACAACTTCCTCTACTTGCACGACCAATTGCTCTACTTGGTCAGACTATACATGCTCCAACAAGTCCTTCTCTATTGACTGTAATAAGCTTTGAAGCTTATGCTACATTGGATGAATATGATCTATGAGCTTTTCTGCTTCCGAATAGAATCCTTCAACCTCAGCTTCCCTCGCTTTCTCCTTGTCATGAAGGGTCTACACTTCCTGCTGGAGACTTTTCATCTCTACATTTTTAATGACTGTTTTTTGGAGAGGCAGCTTCCACATTTCCACCTTCGTAGCACTGATGCACTCATCTGCCTCTCGTATACGTTGCCTTATTCTTTCAGTTGCATCATCCTCTAGCAATGTATCCCAAATGGTCACAACATTGTCTGCGGACTTTGTGTGGATTGCCTCTCCGCTTTTAACTTTATCAGTAGCTTCAGACACTGTTGTTCTTCTCTCTGGTAGCACCTCTGGGGGTGTACATGGTATCTGTCGGGATTGTAGATCTTCCAGTTGGCACTGAAGATCCTATGCGATCTTTGCAAGCCTGGTAACTTTAGCCAGGGAGTCTTCATCTGCTTGCCCAGCTTCTGGTGGGAATGCTGTGACGACATTATTAATAGTATCTGCCAACATGACATGACTTTTCTCGTGGGCTAATATTTCTTTCTCCTTCTCAACCAGGAGGTTGGTGCACTCTTGAAATTCCTGGTCTTTTCCCTTCAACAGGGCCTTATGCATGTTAGCCTTATTTTGTTGTCTTGCTTCCTGGTAAGCAATGGTGTTTTGCCTTAGTCGGAGTTTAGCTGCGGTTTCCTGCTGGATGGTATAGATCTTGTCCAAGAGCAACTTGGAGAATTCTATCTCAGTGGTACTTTTATCCGTATCTGCGGTTGTCTCTTCTTTCACTTCAAGTGTCTGCGTCTGAATGAGTACTTTGATTGGTGGTACCCACGGTGGTGTGAGCAGTGGTATGTTAGGATCAATGTGATATGCTTTGGTGTCTACCGTGTCCTTGACCTCGTTGATAGCTGCTGTTAACTGATTGAGGTGGGTCTCGACTTGGGCAGCAATTCTCTCTTGTTGGGCCCTTATTCCACCAAGGTTATCTTGTGCAACTTTCGCTACCAAGTTGGCAAGTTCTTGCAACTCATATTCTGTTAAGGTATTTGTGTTTGTTGTTTTGTCTTCTTTCTACTTCTTCCATGATGATTGAGCTTCCTCGGATTGCACGCAGGTCTACATTTGCTCTCCACCAGGCAGCTGCTCTAAAGGATGGTGGTCCGAGTCCTCTATATCATCATCATCTTCCATGTTTTTTTGTGATGGATCCCCTTGGATATCATCACCTTCTTGCTCTTCACCATGAACTTGGTGAATTGGTGGTTCTTCTACATTCTGCTCTTTAGGAAGTGGCTCTGCAAGTGGGCCACACCATTCCTCTAGCCAGAGCTTGAAAATTGCGTTGACATCGTCATTGGTTACTATGAATCTGGCTTGATGTATTTGTAGAGGTGGACCTTTTATACGTGAAATATTTATACTATGCACATCAGCTTCAAATTTGACAAAAGAAGCATACCTATGCATAGTTGTGTCCCAGAGCCTGTGAATTTGTTGGACAACTTGTCATAGGGCCTCTGCATGCATGAAGAATACAATGTTGTTATCCTATTGGTGTTTGTTGTCTGTCTTATCTTCCCATAAGTTTTGGTATCTTTCCCCTAAGCAAGACATTGGAGCATTCACGTGTACATAGTCTAGAGGGTCAGCCCAGAGAGTGAAGGAAATCAAAATTAGTAACCAGGAATAGCAGAATTTATGATCATCCTTGTGCTGAGCTAGCATCACATTGTCGAATAGTGTGTTAAGCAAGTACCATGATCAGTTGAACTTTTCTCCTCACACACATAAATCTTCAATTTCTACTACCACTGCAGGACATTGCGTTGGTATCACCTTATTAAATATTTTAAAGGATAAAATCTTTGCAGCAACACAGACACTTTTGTCCTGGATGGGCCCAAGAAAGTAGCCCCATCCTGCTCGCTGAAGGTTATGTTTCTGCTTGATGGGTTTAGTGTTGCGCTTAGTTAGGTAAGGCATAGGATCTTTGCCTTCAGTTGGGAGTCGTATTATTCGTCCTATTAATTCAACATTAACCAGATATGGCTGATCCAGCCATAAGTATCCTCTATGAAAATAGACCAGTAACTACTTTACATATGTATTGAATTGCAAGTTGTGGACAAAGTGAGGCATGAAGACCATGTTGGTTAATCCTGTAGCATCTAGTCCCTCAGACCACTTCTGCGTCCTGAGTACCTTAACATTACATGTAGCGGCCTGAATTGTGTCCATGTAGTTTTTTATCTGCAACCCTTCTTGCTGCCGATTGTCGTAGCCTTGAAAATTTAGAACAACTAACATGGGGAGGATATCTTTCAGCACAGTCATGCCAGCAGGGAGCTGTGGTGCAATCAAAATAGTCACCGAATTTATTTGAAGATCTGTATCGGCTGCACCAGGTCTTCTTGGTCAAAAGTAACACAAAAAATTTGGGTCAGCTCGCTCTTCCTCTGGTTCTGTTTGCGGTTATGAGGGTTCATTGCCACCAACATTTGATTGCTCAGTAGCATGTGCCTTTCCTTGTTCATCTAGAGCGGCTAGGGACTTAAGTTTCTTTTGTCTCAGCTGTGGTGGTGCAGATGGCTCACCTACAATATCTGGTATTCCCTGGATTGGGTTCGGCACAGGATGCGAACCCAGGGTTGGAATTGCTTGTGGCTTCCTTGTTTTGGCCATTGGGTCCATCTCTTGCGGTGGTTGAAATTGTGAAGCTTCAGTTGACTGGGTTTCTACTTCTTCATCAATGAGGAAACCAGAGATGATAGTGGATTCTAATGCCTCACTTTCACTAGGAATGTTAATTACCATGGGCTCGAGCGAAATGGAGGACAGGTGACAGGATGCAATTCTGCAATGGCTCGGCTCCTGTGTTCACTGTGCGTAACGCAAACTGCTTAATGGAGAGTTGAAAATTTATTTATTGCATAGCGTTATTAAATCATCTTTTGATAGGATATTTAGGTCTAATCACTATCTCGGGTTGCCTTTTCCCATGCTTTCTTCATTAAATTTTGTAGCTGGATTTTCGGGTTGTACCTGTCAGACTAGTTATGGTAATTAGTTGCCAAGACAGTTGACGAGATGTAACAGTACACCACCCTTCTCCTCGTACTTCCTTATTTAATTCCATGCAGGTGTTCTAGTTGTACAAATATTTGGCATGGATCTGTTGGTTAATGCAAGCCATCCTGTCATTCCTTATTTTTGTTTGCTTTTGCCCCTTCTTTCCTTATTCCTTGCATGCTTTAGGTCATCCTCTTTGGCATATGTGATGATGTGACCATTGGGCAGTTTCTTGTGCATGCTTTCTGTTGGTTTTGTCGCAATCCTGCAACATAGAATTTTATGTCATTTATCCATTTTTTTTTTTACATGTGTTGCGGTAAGGTTTCAGGAAACTGCCATTCACCAAACTTGCGATGTGGGTACCATCGACTTTTCTAGAGTTGCGTTGTGCCCATACCCATAGTTTGTGTGATGGTATATGGCCTTATCCAAGTTTCCTTCAGCTTGTGAGGGTGTGCGAATAGTCTGTTGTCATAGTGTAGGATAAGTCTTCCTTCTGTGGATGGATTCACCCTGATATATTGGTAATACTGTGCTAGAAGCTGTTGTTCTATAATCTCAGAGGTATCCTCATCCCTTCTAAGTATTCCACCCTTCCATTTCGTTCTGCTCCGTTGAGAGGGAAGAGAGTCTGGTATTGCTGTAGGAGATCTGCGATTTGTACAACTGCTTCATCCTGTGATCACTTTTGTATTACTCTGTAATATTTACTTTTTTCAACTATTTTTGGTCTGTTGAAGTTAATCGGGTTATCTTCTGCATCCCTTGGTATATTGTCTTGCTAAGGAGCTGCACTATGTTGGTGAGCCTTAGTGTCATTGGTCTTCTTGATTATACCCCCCTTTTCTTTTTGGATTGTATCATGAAATGTAGGGTGTTTTTTATTATCCACAACTGTATGCGCACTTTGTTGGGTTTCTTGTCGCAGCTGCTTAGGGTTATCGCGGGTCTTGGGCACCATATCTAGAGTGTATGTGAATCTCTCATAGGTGGGTAACTCCCTTGATTCAGTCTCCACTCATCGCATAGACCTTGCAACTCTTGCACACATTCTCATGGAGATTTCATGTAATTTGTTTTGCCAATTCTCTAAATCTTCCCCTAAATCAGATGTACATAAACTCGCGCACTTGCAACTTAGGGTCCCATCTGCCGTTGAACTGATATGATCTTCATGCATAGCTATAACATTGTATATTTTATCGAGATAAACAGCCTGCCCCTCATTATAAAAAGGCTCAACATATCTTTGTCCCTCAAATGGATCAATGGGAAAGACTACTCTCATTTCCTCATATTCAAAAGAGAGTATCCTTTTCTTGAAATTTATAATTGTTTGATTGTTTATAGCCCAATCTATTCCTAGAAGTGTAGGGTAAGGATGTGTATCATCCACAATGTTGATGACCTCAAAGTCTGCATATGTGCTCATTCCTTCAACATCAACGATGACATTGCTCAATCATCCAATGGGTAGTACCTTCACCTGATTGGCAAGGCACAGCTAGATAGGAGACCAGTCCAAGTGCAGCTTGCCTATTCTTTCCCAGGTCTGACATGTTAGGATATTGACATCTGATCCCAGATCTAAAATGATATAGTCCATGTCATAATCACCTATCTGCGTATTCATTCTCAATTCGTGGCCAGTCTTACATTTTCATCGCACCTGGTTAAATTTCTTCGCAATTTGCGGCTCTACAAGGATCTCGTATTTTATTGCTTGTAGCTCTGCAATAGCATATTTATCTTGGATTAGCATCAAACAACTTGATAGAAAAGGTCTCAGCTTACTAACCTTACTTGAAGCCTTCTTCTGCAATAGGTGTTGGAACCGTTCAGGCATGTCCTTGACTTCTACTAAAGTTGACGGTATGTCAGGGCTTATGAAGTCTGATTGCACATCCCAGAATACTTCTTTCTATTTTTGGCTGGCCAGTGATTCCTTTTTCTGCACCATCAACATCACTTCTGTCTATGGTTGTTCTTGTTGTTTATCATGTTCTTCTCCAGTCGTTGCACCTCCTCTAGTTACGATAGCAATGTTCAGGTCTCATGGCTCAGCCATGATTGTTTGGACATTCGCATTTGCATTCGGGTTCGGGTTTGGCGGGGGGTTAGGTGCGACAACGGTCCTTGCTTGCCACATTGCGATCAGTTGAGGACATTTTTCAATGTTATGATCTTGTCCCTTACAATATGAGCATGTTCTTGCAGGCTATAAACAATCTATAGCAAAGTGACCTAGTTGTCCACAGTTATAGCATGTAACTGGACCTCTTCCCCTACCAAATCCTCCTTCACCACCTCGTCCTCTAAAGTTTCCACCACCCCTTCCCTGCGGGTGTAGTTGCTGCGGTGGGTATTGGTTCTGCTGGTAGTTTTGCTGATATGGGTTTTATTGTGCATACAGCTATTGGTATTGATTGGTTGGGAACTGCGCAGGTTGATACGAGGCTTGTGCTTGTTCAACCTGGGGGAACCCCTCATTTTTCATTAAGTATGTATAAACTATTTTTTCTTTCAAGAGCTGATATGCTCTACAGTCTTTTTCCTCATGCCCTATAGATTTACAAAATTTACAAAATAAGTTTGCAGGAGTACTTACAACTTTTTTCAAATACACACATTCTTCATCGCGGTGGCCTCTTGACTGACATATACGACACCATGGTAGCCCTTGGTCGTTTAAGGGGTTAGGTGCACCGAATGCGACATAATTCATGAAGGTCAGACAGTTATCCTTGGTACACCCGTTTGTTCCACATTTTGTTCACCACAAGTCCTCTTGTGCTTCTTTTCCCTTTTTGATATCCTGAAGTTGTAGTGTGAGGTTGGCTAGCTGTGACTGAATTTGTACCATTCCTGCAACACCGTCATCAATAGGAGAGGCTTCTAGCTTCATGGCCAGCTCCAGTGCTTCTGTCTGTGACTCAATATTTTGCTACATCAATGGCCCGCAGATGTGTGGTAACAGAGCAGTAATGATCCACTCCTTATGCTGTACATTAGACATTTGAAATCTTACTTTGGCCATCAACATCTTGAATCATTGATCAAAATCCCACAAAGCTTCTGCCAGAGCCTGTTTAATCTCCTTAATCTCAGTAATACATTGTGATTCTAATTTAGGTTTTCTGAACTCATAGATCATTGTAGCCTGTATTTCTTCCAGGGTCTTCTACGGTGTTCTAGCTGGTGCGGCACAAAATTTCATGAACTAGTCCAGGGCGCGACCCCTTAATGTCGTGATCATCTGTGCTTTCTTGACGTCAGCGCCATGGACCAAATGTACCATCCACACAACTTCACATAGGAACTAATGTTGCTCAGGGTATTCCATTCCATTTCCATTAAATGTAGGTAGCCAAACATCTATTGCAGCCATTCGGTTAGCATTCGGTCTTTTTAGAATAGGATTCAACTGTGTTGCACCTTCCTGCGCACTAGTTCCTGGGCTAGTGATATCCACAGTAGGAGTCCTTTCAGGGGATGAGACTCTAGATCTTGTCTCAGGAGATATTCCTGGTGTTATATAATTGTGCTTTGACCCCGAGGTATCATCAGAGCTCACTGGATCTTCAGGTCCTTCCGAAATAGGGATATAGTCCTCCTCTTCATTGCAAGACCCTTCGTCTTTGTATGACCGAAGTTCATGTTTGCTTCCTTCGAAAAAAACTAGGATTCCGTCGAACCCTTTTGGTTTTCCTTCTCTTTCCTGATCTGAATCTTCTCCCACTCCTTAGGATTCCATGCTCGAGTTCAGGTTCTGTTCTTCCAGGGAACATCTCTGCACACTCTCCCCATGTTCCTACTTGTTTGTTAGTGACATAGGCCCCTCCTAAACACATGGCTCAACTATCCAAGTGCAAAATACCCTTCTCATAAGCAAGTAATTTTATCCATGTACTTATATTCAATAAGTATCTCCTTCGGGGTCCTTGGAAGAAATTTCTTTCAGCTTCACTATATGAAGTTATAGTATCTACTGCAAACTCAGTAATATACCCTTGTAATATACTATCAACCCAAAAATCAACAACCCTGGAAACATAGTTACTTACATAGGTTACTTCTTGAATTAGCTGGTCATTCCACTCATTGATCTCCCTTGTCTGTAAATTGGCCTACGTGGATGCCAATCCTACTAACCATTCATGTAGTAAATTGGGGAACTCAGCAAAGAAGATCTCGTGAATATCAGAGTATATATATTCATCTAACCATCTTTCTATGCTGAACCATGTCCCTATGCTCTCCTCTTGCATGAACACTAGCGTTTTAGTGTCCAGCTAGTCTTCTATCTCCTCCTTCATTGGGTGCCACAACATATCCCTGATTCAAACAAATAGGTCCCAAGAACAGAACCATTTGTTGGACTCTTTTCCCCTCTCACGTGACCTAGGTCCTGCGTAGCCCATCGATCCAACAACTACCCAAGATACTAGCCCAATACAGCAAGCCCCATCGGCCACACCTATGAAGCAGGCACAGTCTCACTCGAGATATCTCATAGATGGGTAATCGCCAGTGTTGATGTAATTGTAACTTCAGAATGTATTCACTTTTATTTCTTATCTACTGTAACCCGATGTTCATTCCAGGATGTACTGTAATGTATTTGAGTGATATCATACCCCAATGTTTATTCCAGGAAGTTTCTATAATGAGAAATTCATGTCAAGTCATTATGGGTAACCCTCCTATTGGTCAAGGGTTAAAGTCCCCACAGTTGTGGGGCCCTTGGGTTATTAGACTATCCTAGTGAAGTCGACCCTAGGTGAGTCATTGTAAGTCGAGGCAATAGTCCCCACCATTGTGTTACCCTCCTATTGGTTGGAGGAGTCAAATTCCCCACAAGTGGTGCGGCACTAGGGTTATTAGACACTCCTAGAGATGTTGGCTTTAGTAAGTAATTGTTAAGTGAGGCTGACATGTTGGAGTGCACTTCAAGTGAACGAAAGAATATAAATAGAGAGTGAGCCTCTCTATTTATCTCACTTGCAACACTCACACTCACTCATTGGGGCGCATGAGTGAGAGAGGAGAAGCTCTCTCAGTGTGAGAGAGACAGAGACTACTACTGTCAGGAGATCATCTTACTATTTTGGTGTTGATTCTATCTCTGAGGAAGTTGCGGGGTTTTCTCCTTTATGGTTTCCCCGAGGAAAACTCTTTGTGTCTCTTGTCTCTTGTGATGTGCTTATTTTTTATTGTTTTGCTTGTTATTCTCTCAGTGAAAAGATCCTAAGATCATAATGCTAGCTTAATGTTGAAAAAATAACAGCCAGAACCAAGTTTCCATGATTTTCGGGGAAGAATAGTCCCTTGGCTCGCAGCCAAGGAGCTCAATGAAGGCAACAAGGTGACTGGAAATAGGAGTTGGTTATGCGCGACTGAGCACAACAGTATGTCATTGCACGCGACCTGGCCTTCCGTTTTACCTTGCAGCTGGTGCAACTTGTGTGGTGCAGCTGATTTCACTTCAACCGACTCTATGAATTAAGTCAGAATTGATAACATAAATCATATAGAATGATATATATACAGATTCAAGCTAACAATAAATTATGTTCATTCATTTACCGATTGCAAGGAATATCATAGACTGAAATACACCAAACATTATACGAGCAGCAACTAGAAATCAATCATATAAATATTCACCACATTATCCATTCATTCGAACACAAGAAATAACGTGGAAACCCATCTGGGAAAAACCACCAAGGTGATTTTCATCTGGCATGAGAAAGGTTACAACACCTTCCAGTCTGCGGGATGCAGACCGATTTTAATATATGTCTTTAAGTTCAAAATTATGGTTCTCATGCTCTCTGGTTCACTCTTATACTCTACTCCTACTCCTAGCGGTCTGCTCCCTCTGCGGTCAAATCCGCAGCTCAATAGCCCCTCTAATGCTACGCTCCTCTTTCCACATCTACTCTCCTTCTAATCGCTATCCCCTTAAAACAAAACCAGCATCCCCCTCTATGGATTACCACTGAACATTAAACTACTACTGAAAGAATAGAATAGGGGACAATGAATATCTCACAAACCAACCCTTTTACCATTGCATCCCCCCTATTTATACTAATTTACATGGCCACACAAGGCCAACTTCATACCGACAGTCCGTTAGCCATCACCATCAGCCACCCCTCTAGTTACAGCTATGGTGATCATGACTTGACATGAGGCACTATCAGCCTGACTTACAAATATCTTCTCATATGTGCGTAACCGTAGGCTTACGCCGTCTTATACGACCACGATCTGGATTCTGCATCTGTCGCTTTCTGACCATTTTTCTCCTTGCGCACTTTCGTTCTTGCCTTTCCTTTGTCACACACTCCTCTGCTCTGCCTTCATGGTCCTTTTCATCCTTTACAATCTTCCTTTGCTTCTCCCGCGTGTGCGGAACAGTTGCCTTGGTTGCGCACGTGAGTTTTCTCCTTATGCTCGTTTCCCAGGCCAACAGTTTTTGCCAAAAATTTTCTGGCCATGGTGCAGGTAGAACCAAATAGGTATTTGTCAGACATGTCTTCCTCCAACGAGGGGAGTTTGGGAAAGCTAGAGGGAAGTGAGACTTCTAGTAGGTCTACAGGGGCTAGATCAACTAGATGTCATAAGATCATAAGAAAATTCAATAAACACATGGAATTTTTTCTCAAATGAGGGGGGTCATGTTCCTATGATGATGAGATAGTGGGAGACACTGAGGTGCCCTTAAGGTAAAAACACCTAGTGAAACAATGGGTTCCTAGGGATCTTCCTCAAGTAAACACTGATTTTTGTCTGAATGAGAGGATATATAGAATTGCACCGTCGTTATTACATGGATTGGGGTTGTTTTGCATGGATGGCATAAAGGTTGGATATGGCATATGTACATAATTAATGGAGTATGTTGGACCCTCTTACAACTACATTGATTGGATGCGCCTAGTCCAATATACATGAAGTATGCGTAGATATGGGTTGTCAGCAAATTATATACAACTGAAAGACAAAGCTCAAAATAAAGGAGCAACATTGTACATGGATGGAAGGCCAAAAATAACTAATAATATTGCGGGGTTTATAAATAGTACACAATCGAGGTCTACACTTAAGCAACCCAATTGCATATTCGAGTCGCGTGAAGGAAACCATGTCTTTGTATGTGCCATTAAATCAATAGTTGCTGGTGAAGAATTGCTTATTAATTACAATTTGAATCATGTATATACAAACACGGTTAGTATGGTTGTGGTACATCTAACAATTTACCCAACCTTTTATTAATTATTTTAACATCTATAGGACTTTTCATTGGCATATAATTATAATTTTCTAATAAATTTCCTATGTTGACTTCGCAGGGAGGTGATGGGGGGCTCATCACCCCAACATAAGGTGAGAGGAGTACACGACCTGCGAGTAAACAGGTATACATCAAAATGTTGTGTTTTAAAATTGTTTTAGTGAATATTCTGGTTTCGTTAGGTAATTTTTAGTATGTTTTTGATGTAGGGTTCTCTCAAATACACCTCCCTCTCCGTATATGTTAGTAGACCTGAACAAAGATTGCAGGCATACATCGATATTGTAAATATAATAAATTTAGGATGGACAAACATATCTGTTGTTATGTATTTTCATTAGTATATTCGGTTCCTTTATATAATCTTATCTATTTTCCATGCAGAGTGTTGATCAAGGAAGCCAATCATCTATTGATCAGCCGACTGTAGCATTGGGGAAACAGGTAAAAATGAATGTAATTATCCATTTGAAATACTTTAAAATTGTACACATGTGTCATACAGAAAATTATCTTCGTTGTGTTCTGGAAAAAAATGTAAAATTATGACATCATGCAAATATGTAGGCTGACTGGTTCAAAGAATTTCCCACTACAGATTACATGAAGCTTGGCTTCAAACAGGGTTTTGACGTCGTTGTTGAACGCCGGACAAGCTTGTCTGGGAATACTGTTGATCCATCTAGTGCGTAGGTATGTAAAAACTATATAGTTTAATGATAATTTATTAATTTTCATGCAATTTATTTGTTATAAATAAATTAACATAGATTATTTATTCCTTTTTGAGTAGGAAAGTAATGATCCCGTTCATGTCGAGGATGTACACCAACCAGACGAAGATCATGCTTTGATTCCTGGTAATGAATTTATTAATATGATACTGTTTTGTATAGATAATTGCAGATGATGAACATTAATTCTAATTCTATACAATTCAACTGCAGAGCATGTAGATGCAGATAACACTAAATAGGTTGAGCCTGTACATGATAATGATGAACATGTTGATGTGCCCTTTCCAGGTAAAAAAAACTTTCGTAATATTTTTTTAAATGAATTACTCGTATTTATAAAAATAAAAATATATTAATGACAAATTTTGACATTATTGCAGAAATTCATCGCCCCTCACCGGAAGTTCAACCTTTCGAGCAGTCTAGTAGGGAGACCGAGGATTAGATTACAGAAGATGTGACTCTGACTAAATATCTAAAGAGAAGAAAAGTAAAAAGGAAGTGACTAAACAAATTTTGAGTAATTCTTATTTATAATAAAAATTTTACATGTTTTTTTCCTCTATTTCATGAATGAATGGTGAAATGAATGGTTTACTGATTTTTTTTATCTGTTATTGACTAAATGAATGGTTTAATGAATGATTTAATGAATGGTTTAATGAATTTTTTTTTTTTTTTCAGTTGTTGAATGATTGGATGGTTTAATGAATGATTTAATGAAAGCTTCTTTCAACTATTGAGTGAAATAATTTGCATTAAATAGTTATTTGCAATTAGATGCATTGGGTTTGGGGAATGAAGAGTGATGTGAGGGGGGGAGGGGCCATAAGAGCTTCCACCTTCACGTGGTTGGTCCTGTTTAGTAGAGAATATTAAATTATTCTCGAAACAGAGAGGATCTCAACGAATGGTAAGGAAGGATACATTAAAAAACAACTATTTCTATAATTATAGTGTTTAATTTTCACTATTGCTATTTGACTCCTCCATTGGAACTTGTTACAGATAGCGTTGAGAAACATTTTCATAGTTACGAGTCAAGAAATGACGTTTTGATGTGATCGATGGCCTTATATACATAGTGTTTTTGGTTCTCCATGTTTTATCAGGTGATCTATTATTAACAATTAATTTACTTGAATAGTTGAATAGTGTTCTAATTTACATTGTAATAGCATTGTATTTATTTAGATTGGTTCTGTAATTTTCGTAAAAAAACAAAAATATAATTGATGGGTGCTAACATGAAACTATTGCAACAAGACAAAATTTGAAGTATGTTGAATGGTGTTTTGAAAGGTAAAGCAGAAGAAGACAATGCGAAGCTCCACAAATCAAGGTATAATTATGTTTTCTTTTGTTTGATTGAACTGTGTATTGGGTATTTATGCATGTGCACACACGCACATTTAGTTGATGATGGTGATTACCATACATTAAGGCGAACTTTGTTCTATCTGATTCAAAAACTTACCTTAAATAGTTTAATTTATCAGTGATTAAGAATGGATGATTATCAAAATATGATGTTGTATTTCTTTCTTTGTGGATGTTACCATAAGATTGTTAGCTCTGTTTAGATCTCATATGCTTTTCTTGTTTCCATCCACATGTTTGGCACTGTTCCATGAATTTTATAGGGGATGTTAAATGAGCCATTGACATGTTTAGAGTTATTCTATTGAGTGATATCTAATTGATACATAGGTGAAAATATCAATCTTTATTCCTCTATAAGACCATGGGAGTAGTATAAGGGATTTTAATAGGATGGATAATTCCAACTTCCAATAGGTGATATCCAATAGAACAAATCAACCACCTACTATAGGTACGGTCATCTCAAATGTTGAAAATAAATCCATACCAACCATCAATAAAGTAGAATATCCACCTATCACAGCTGAGAAGGCATTGGCATCCTTAGAAGAAATATAATAACATAAATCCATAACCAACTCTCATAACAAGTCAACATTTGATAAAATAATGAGTTGATTAACCTTATACCATGAAATAATCTCCAAACTATATTAGTCCTTAAATCCTTTTTACGACATGCTAGAAGATATATAAGGATAGGATTGATTTTTACCCAAAATTCAAGTAATGGGTATGCCATTCCTTCTAGGAGTGTGTCCCTATATTGCATCAACCATTTAACTATTTAAGAAGGTCTAATATCTTACTTTTATGGTAGAACTCTACAAGAAAATTCCAAGGACAGGCATGATACTATCCTGTCCAAGTAACATAGATAGTCATTCAAACCTAGAAAAAAAATCTCCCAAAGGTAGTGTAGCACATCAGGGATGGTTTTAGGGGTGAATTATAGCCCAATGGTGAATTTTAAGGGTTATCGAAAAAAAAGTGGGCGAATTTTTATATTAAAATGTTATTATTTTATTTAATATATTCGCCCATTATTTATTTTGTATATAGCTATGCCAAGGTAAATCGCATTCATCCCGATTTAGGGAAAATCTAGAAAAAGAATATTAGCCCATGAAATTATTTATATTTCCCCACATTCGCCTAAATTTTTCCATCTGCGAGGAGATATTTGCCCAAATTCACCCAATTTTTTTCGATTGGGAAGAGAAATGAAGATTGTTCACCGGATTTATGGATAATAGTTTGAAAAATTGGTATTTCGCCCAAGATTTATGGATAATATGATTAAAAATTTGCTATTTCACTGGGATTTATGAATATTTCTGTAAACTGGTATTACTTCCGCCTCCATTGGGGTAAATTGGACATAGTTCATCCTGGATTTGGATTTGTGGACAATTATTTGAGTAAAATGTGGATATTTAATCAATTGGGGAAGTTTTTTCATTGGATTTGGTCCATAAATTTAGTCAAGTGAGGAAGTTTTTTACCTATATAATGGTGCAAGAGTCAGGACTCAGGCTCAACATCAAGCTTGATTTCTATTGCAAATCGGTCTTTACAGTGGCTGTCAGGCTGAGTGGATTCATGGGAAGCAATTTCAGAAAGTTTCTTCTATCTGCACTGTGCAGTATTTTTACAGGTTAGTTTCTTGAATCTTCTTCTATTTGCAAGCTTTTTACAGGTTAGTTTCTATGAGCACTCAACCTTGTTGCTAGACCACAGCTTGATGGGATTTTCCAAATTGGAATCTGGATATTATTCTTTGGCACTCTGTTGGTTTTAACTTTTATTCTGGGTGTAAGTTATAGTAATCAAGAGCCATGGAGCTCATTAGCAATTATTTTCCAGGGCACATGGTACAGATTCATAGATTTATTCACTTTTCCTTCTATTTTTCTTTTCAAGAATATTCCCTTTTCAATCCCACGATTTATTCAAACGAACAACTGGAAAAAAATCTTCTGGTTTTCCACCTCGGGAGTCGACGAGTTCTCTTACCTATTTCCGGTTACAGGTGCACTCCTAGAAGACGAGCAACAGATTGATTATCGGGTAGGTGGATCAGGCACCACTCTTTATACCCGAAAGAACTTACCACTAGGAGTAGGGGACCTTAATCACTTTCCTTGCTTCATACAATATGCTAGACAGATAGGACTTCCTTTCTCTCTGTCCTAGAACTTGAGGTGAGTTGGATACTTTTACCAGCAGCTAGACCAATATCGGACCTTTTCACGAAAGGTACCACTATCCCATACCCTAGAAGTCTGATTGGGATGTGTTTAGTCATTAGCCCTAGACCCTTGAGAATCTTCCTAGAGCCTTATACCTGGTTCATCATCCCAGTCATTCTGTTGAGTGGTAGCGAATGGCCTGGTTTCTCCTTTTATATTATTTTAGCTTTAGTTTTCTTGACGCTAGTAAAATATAGTAAGATGCTAAGTTGCTTAATAAAATTGCGTTAACTTGTAGTTTAATATAAAGCTGCTCAAATGTTAAGGCTTTTAGAACAGTGGAAAAAATTCTGAGGGAAACAGATGGCAAAGCAGAGGGGGAAGGGGTTTTGTACCCACCAGCGTTGAGCGATATATATCATACATTGCAATGTGCATCTCCTAGACGATCGAAGTCGTGACTCGTCCCTTGTTCTATTTTGAGAAGGAACAAGGATTTTTTTCCAACTTGGGAGTCAGGGTTTTGTACCCACCAACGATATATATCATACATTTTTATCTCCTGGACGATCGAAGTCATGACTCGTCCCTTGTTCTGTTTTGAGAAGGAACAAGGAGAAGTAGAAGAAAGTAAGATCGGTCTTTGACTCAGGGAAATCCAGTCTTGTTTCCTTGGTCTTTGATCTGCTTACATTACAATTAACCAAGTGGACCCACTTCAGTTGATTTGATTGATTCAGTTCCAAGCTTTGCAAATGGGATAGAGTAGCTCGCTCATAAATAGTAGTTTTTCTGATTAAGATATGAAACAATGTCACCCTAGGGGGTAGATATTAGTGGTAAGGAGTCCCATAGGAAGACGTCATAAATATATAGAGCTTCAAATCTGTTTTGGATTCATGTTTACCATGCCCAGCTAATTTGCTTCATTTGTTATATGTTCTTTTTTTTATAAGTCTAGCTAGTATGGGATATATGGTGCTGTAAGAAAAAAGACTTTCTATTATATATTCTTATTAATATATGCTTATTAATTCGGAGTTCACCCTACTTTTCTATTACGTGAAAATGATGGACAAGCTAACAGAGGAACATATCTCTGAGTTCAAGGAGGCTTTCAGTTTGTTTGGAATTCCTCCAACATGCCATTTATGCACTATGTCTACCCATCGATTCCTGGGTGGTAGCTTGAAATCATCAATAGATTGGTGACTAGTCCCAAAAAGCTTAAACAACTATGTTCAAACCTCTTGGTGAACCTTGTGTCCATGTCCAACACAATACTCAATGGAAAACCCCAATACTTACAACATTTTTGAACAACTTTGCAACTTTTTCCACAACACAAGGTATCTTCATTGGCATGAAGATGGAATACTTAGAAAATATGTCCCCAACCACAACTGTCAACGATTCCAGTGTACCCTTGAAAATATGACATATGGGTGATGAACTCCATAGAAACGCTTTCCTAAGGTCTCTTAGACACAACAAAGTTTGTAAAGGGCCAGCCTTCATTCATATATCTTCCTTGTCTTGTTTGTACAGAAGACAAGTCATGGCATACTATTCTACATCCTTGTGCATCTACTCATAATGGTATCCTCTCTCCAACAATGCCATCATTATTCATTGTCACTAGGTGGCTATCCCAAGGAAAATCATGGCATTCATTTAAGAGCTCCTTCCTGATATTTGATGACTTAGATATATAGATGTGGTTTCCAAAGTACAGAAGCTGTTTGTCTACCCAAAACTTCCTTACATTACCCTCATTCACCTGCTTCATGATGTTTATCATTGATGGGTCTCAATGCAATCCATCCATGATCTACACATGCAAGTCAGTAAAAACCTACGCATGCCATCATGTTGGCACTGACAACTCATATTCCTCTAAGGATGTGAGTTGTGCCTGTTTTCTCAAGGCATCAAAATTTGCATTAAGTTTGTTGATACTATATGGTCATGTTGAATTCTTATACTAAGAAGTATTGCCACCTTTATTACTTAGGTAATTGTTTTAGTTGCGTCACAATGTAGCTTGTTGCAACATTGCCTCTATTTTGTGCCTCACTCATTGTCCCTGACAGGTTAGCTGCCATAATCAACGCTGACAGATTTGCACTATGCATCATCTGCAAATGCAGGGATGTACTTGGGAGTTTTTCGGGTGAGGTTCTCCTAGGTAAAAAATCCAGTAAGTATGCATAACAGTAAAGGAATGCTGAGATCAAAAGATAGGAACAAGAAGAAAAGCCAACATGTGATATGCATAAAGATAATGCACTGTTTTGAATAAGGAAAGCTATAGTTAGAGTTAAGTTATAGATAAGTTCGTAATAGTTATCTCCACAGTAGATAATGGTGGGTAGGAATGCCAATGAGACATTAATTCACTTGTAAGGTTACAAAGTTAAAGGCATCCATCAGGGTTTCATTCACATTATGTTCTACCACACCTTAATTGCAGGGTGGTATAGAAAGAGCTGAGGCTAGGTGCATGTCCCAAGTGATTGTGGAAAAATAAATAGTCTTCCTAGCATGGAATCTAAACCACAGTAAAAACCATACTATTTAGTGCAGTTCCTCAGGTGTGTTTCTAAGAATTGCTTCCTTAAAAAGAGTAGTAGGAACCCTATTTAAAGAAGATATGTGTACCTTTTGAAAACATAGAAAAAATGATTGGTTGTAATGAAGAATATAAATCACATTAGTTTCCTGCATTTCATATCTCTGAGATGGACCCAGTCTGTCTTCTCTTCAAGGCACTCATAAGTGAACTATTAGGATTTCCTGATATTAACATTCACCTCCAATCGTTTGGAGGAAGATAATTTAGACAGTGTCATAGATCACTAGGACAACTATGAGCAAAATTGGGACTGGCGAAATTGCAATGGTCAAAACCCATAAGCAGTCAATGCAGACCTCCCAAGCTATGGTGAGTATATGGATGCCAATTAAAAAGAGAGTTACATAACTCTGGTGAGAATATGGGTGCCTATTAAATAGAGAGTTACGTAAACTCTGAGTATCACCAACTCAAAATCTAAATCATCTATTGCAAATCTGTGACAAGAACCCATGAGAAATTATTTTTTTTCTTTGATTGCCATTAGCCTTTAAGAGATGCATTGCAATCACATTTACTCAAGCCAGGAGAGTTCGACTGAAAATAACATCTCATGTAATCTAATTTTGTTTTATATACATAGATAGATATGTGTCGCTCAAGCAAGATAATGGATTTCTCTCTTCATGACAATGTTTCTTACAAAAGACAGCATACTACTGCTTTCAGGGAAACATGAGCATCTAAATCAGTTTCTTACAGAATGGCTTGTTTTGTATATCTCTGTCCAACACTAAAATTTATGAGACTTCTTAAATGACTAATTCATACTGTGAGAAAATCCAAAGTCAGATGTCTGACACATTTTACAGAAAAGACAATATTACTTATTCTAGAGGAACAAACATGTTTAGACCTATAATTCATGGTTAGTCTAATTACAAGGATAAGCTATCATCCATGGAAAATCTTCCACAAAAAGAACCAAATGATTCAGAACTTGAAATTAAAAAATACAAAAAAACAAAAAAAAGATATATTAGCATGCCATGCTTTCCCAAACCTGACAGAAGATACAACACAAAACCTGTCCATTCACTTGAACTTTCAATTTATATTTTAAAAATAGTTATCCTAATTAATAAGTCTAAATATATTCTTCCTGAATTTCAGTTTATTAATGGTCAACCAACAACAAATGCCTTTTAGGAGATGAACTGGGCACTGTTCTTCCTAACTAATTAAATACATGATGTACCTTTGAACAATTAACATCAGATATAAATAGTCATACCTAGCAATTTGCACAATGCTCATGAGAGGCAGGGCTAAATATCGAGATGGCGGAAAACATGGTACACCAGATTGGGAGCCATGAGCTAGCAGCCCTTCAAGCCAATGTCTGCGCCAAATACGAGCTACTTGCAATGGTGTTCACCTTTACCAGTAAACAAACAAATAATTGAGACAAGAATGGCATTAGAACTAATCAAAATTTGTACCTTGGCTGACCTCCTAGTTAATTACATCAACAGATCATAGGATCTTGTTTACATGTTCTTTGTATGAATTCCCCGACTGTATTTCATCATCCACCAATTCAGGTACTCCTTACACCATGAATTGATGTTGACAATCAATAAATCTCGTGGTTAGTTTTTTATGGCAAGTAACTGCCAACTGGAATCATTTTGCTGTTACAGCAAGCAACACTTACGGCATAAATTGAAATGGCATTTGGTTAAGAATTTGAACATGACAAGAATTTTGCAACACACTTGTATAATTATTAGGAGATTGAGGATGTGATTAGATGGAGAACTACAGAAGGAGATTTGTGGCCATGTCTAGCATGTGTATCAATCATGTGAGGATGTGTTGTGATTCAGCAATTTGCAATTTTGCATAGTTTTTCATTTCATAATTTATAAGGTAGAGTAACTAGTAGTCAGATAGTCTACCTTCAAGGACCATCACACATTAATTGGCAGGAAATTGATATATGAGGAAACAAATATGGTAAGGACTGGAAAGTGTGTTTTATTCTTTTCTAAATCATTATTCTTTTCATTAGAAGTATGTTTTCTTCTTTTCTAAATCATTATTCTTGTGATGTCTTAAAAAAATGTTAGTTACTCCCTTTTACACAAATTAATAGAAATTTGTAGATTACTTATTAAAGCATGTACTCGTTTTTAATTTCATTTATCATCATAGGGGGCCTCTTGTACTATAAAACTCAGAACTAGCTAGACTTAAAGTTTAGATGATTTTTACTGTTGTTTATGCTCAGAGACTAGAGTTGGGTTTTGATGGTACTTCTACTTTCAATCTCAACCTAGAATTTGCTACAGCCTTCTGGTCATTGCTTTTCAGTGGCTACAATATGACTTTTGGCCACTATTTGTGCTCAAAACTACCTAGATTTGAGTACTAGGGAATTTTTGATGGTACAATTAAACTCAGAACCCAAGATGAAGAGTGTTTACCTCATGAATGATTCCCAAAATTGCTACAGGTCTCTTTTCAATGTTTTCATGCCTAGAAAGCGCCTAGAATTAGGGATTTAAGACTGCTTGTTGTTGTTATTCATACCCAGATCTTACAGGCTCGATCTCTACATTGTATGATAGGCTCAGAAAATTAAATAAGAAACCGAGTGATTTTCTATATGAAGTCTTTGAGTTGAATAACAGTGAAAATAGAATCTATTAGCTTGTTTTAATCTGATGGAAGAGTAAGTCATCTGTATAAATATTTATCTTACATGGAATTGAATTTGAATTTAGCAATCAAAATCCAGATAATCAATGGGAATCTATAAACATGAGAATTGTGTGCGCAGATGTTGAAGGGATTATACGCATAGAATCCATGTTATGTGTAGTGATTGATATTATGCTCGACATTTTTACTCTGATTTCTATACATTGTTAGCTTTGTATAACAAAGAAAATATGAAGGCTAAGTGTTCTATCTAATGTGTTTTGATGAAGATAGAGCATCTCAGTTTCCTTTTCAAAAGGATAGGTTATGCTAAATACATAGATTCATTTAGTGGATCTTTCAAAAGCTAGGCATTTTGGCTAAATATACAAATGATCATTTGCAAGTTGTACAACTTGGGCTTAGAATTCATTGATATATTATTCATTTCTTCGTTGATGTGGTGCCAATGCTTGTTATTTCAAGTTGGTCAATAAGAAATTATAGAAATTGTGTTAAAAATGGGGCATTATATACCTATTCAGTACACACCATTGGAGACATTTGTCATCATATAAGGCAATGATCCTTTATGTTACATAGAACAAAGTCTACATATGTGTATGTCATGAATGTTGTGATTTTATGGCATGATGTATGTCATGCTTGTTTGAATTCTATGGATTGTTTTCCAAAAGAATAATGTGGAGCATAATCTCTGATTCTATTAGTTTATTGGTTTGTCAAGATTCAGGTCCCCACATGTCCGCTGGACCATTAAGGGATGAGATAACAAGTGGAGTCCCCACTTTCCCTGAATCTAGTCAGTGCAGTTGTGTTTCATTGACACCTTCCAGTTGTATTAGTGTTATACCTCCTTCGGGAAAAGAGTCAATGAAAGAGTCAATTAAAATTCATTGAAAGAGCCAATGAAAGAGTCAATGAAAAGTCATTGAAAGAGTCAATGTAAACACTCATTGTAAGTCAGGTCAATATAAATTGATAATGTGCCATTGTATTAATTTTATATCATTTTTCTCATGCAGGATTCACTTCTGGTTTCTATATCGATTTGGAATTTCAATTTGGAATATTAAGTAAGATGTCAAACATGGATTGTGGAAAGAAAAATAAAACATCAAAACAAAAGGATGTAATATCATATTTTCAAAATCCTCAGTCCAATAATCCACATCCTATTCATGCTTCAAGCTCTCTTGAGCAAGGTATCAGTGAGAGAGATGTCAACACTTTTGAGAATTCATCTGCAACCCAGAAAATGGATGGTAGAATACATTCCTCTAATGATCAAAGTGAGACAAATGCATTTCCATCTGAAATTGGTAGTTCAAATGTTGAATATTTTTCATTGCAAGGTGACACGGTGCATTCACGGAAAGGGAAAAAGGCCCAATGGGACGCAGGGAGAAAATTCAAAGCTGATTGGGTCTCAAGATACCCATGTATTGAACCAATACCTCCAACAAATGAGAATGAGACTTCACGAGAAGTTAAATGCATTTCATGTAGTTGGAAACTTGGCAAGGTAGTGAAATTACAGGTGAAGTTAGACACAATTGAGAAGCATGTTGGGAAGGTGTATAATAAGAAAACTGCAAATGATGAGAATAAATCTACTGCCAGATGGAAATCTGCTAGCGAATGTCGACATCTCCAATTTGAAGTGGAATATAATGAATTCTTACTAAATGAGAAAAAACTTGAGGAAAGTGGAGGAACCATCAAATCTCAATTTGGAAAGATGATGGAAACACATTTCTTATCAAAGACAATACAATTAAGCACTGTATTTCACCTCCTATCCAATGGTCGTCCTATGACAGATTATCCAAAAATGACGAAATATCTATCTTTTATTCAAGTGCCAAATTTTCCATCTTCTCATTGGTCTTTATCGAGTGGTTGGGAATGGGGAAAATATCTAGCTCAAGTAGAAAAGGACGATATGAAAGAGAAGATTGCAAATGCTACAGTTTTGTCACTGTCTTTGGATGAAGTTACAGCTATTGATAATACTTCATGGATCTGCATGAGCATTTATATGGTTAATGACCATATCAGGCATTCCTATCTACTTGGAATTCATAAAATGACCAAAAGTTCTACAACAGAAAATATTTATGAACTTGTTATTGATAGTTTGAAGGAAATTGGTGGTATGGATCATTCCATGATTGCAAAAAAGTTAGTATGCGTTGGAGTAGATGGAGCATCAGTAATGCAAGGACAAAGGAATGGCCTTTGTGCTAGAATGAAACTCTTGGCTTCACCGTATATGCTCAGTATTCATTGTATGGCTCACAGGATGAATCTTGCATTTAAAATAATGAGAAACTTTTCATTGGTTTCAAAGGTATAATATCTTGTACATGAGGTTCATGCATACTTTTGTCGGAGTCTCAAACGATTTTTAGAGTTTAAATTTTTTTCTGATGGTGTTACAGATGGAAAAAAACTATTAAAAGATGTTGATACAAGATGGATATCATTGAAGGGACCAGCTGAAAGACTATTCAATGAATATGCATCCTTGGTAGGGGTGATGTATGAACATCGCTCAAGTGTAGAAAAAGCTCAAACTCTTCTATTTCTACTAACTGATATAGAGACATTATTAACATTGGCTGGAATTCTTCCTATGCTTCATGAAATGAATAACCTCGTGAAGATGGCTCAGAGTCGCACGATGTATATTGCTGAATACACAAGAGCAAGAAAATTAACATGTCTTGCATTGGATAATTTGTATATTATTGAAGATTCTTTTACAGATTTAGCATTTACAAATTGGAGGAAGATTATCAATATAGAAAATGATGAATTTTTTTGGAAGTTTGATGAAAAAGGGATGCTATGTATGGTAGTTCGTGGGCATATGGTTCCCTTTTATTATAATGAAAAGATAGGAAGATCCACCAAACAGTGCTCCGTCTCAAGAGAATGATTTCACAATGTTGTAATTTCAGTGAGAGACAACTTGAAAGAAATTGCAAAATCACTATCATCAGAGGTAAGAGAAGGGTTTCCTCGAGATGAATTGTTGGAGGCCATGTCTATTGTATACCCTCAATATTGGGACCATAGTCAAAATGAAAAAAAATTAGAAGTTGACTTTATAAAGAAAATAAAGATTTTGCAGAGCCATTTTTGTCGAGAGGCCAAGATACAAGGAGAACATATTCAAGGTATTTTAGATAAAGAAAAAATGGCAGATCAATCTCAATGCTTTGGTCAAACAATGTGGGACCAATTTTCTCCATCAAATAGTAAAGAATATGGTGCAATTACAAGATTGTGGACTAAGCTCAGTGGCAGCGAAGTTCTACGGGAAAAAATGTCAGAATATTTCAAATTAGCAGATTTATGTCAAACCATGATTTTGGGATCAGTGGAGGATGAGAGAATGTTTAGTGCACTGACATTCTTGAAGTCAAAGTTGAGGAACAAGCTTGATAAAAATGTGGATACATGCTTAAGATTATATGTAACAAAGTATGAGATTAACAATTTTCCATATGAAAGAGCATTAGCTCTTTGGCGATCCGATCGTGAAAGAAGGGGAGAAAACAATATAACAAATATATCTAATGAACTTAATGTGGAAAATGAGGACCAGAGCCAAAATGTCGAAAATGTCGAAAATGAGGACCAAGGCCAAAATGTGACTTGGAAATTGGATTTCACCTAAGATTGTATATGATCTAATACACATTAAGGACTCTTGAGTCTTATTTTTTTCCAGATGTTCCATGTACCCTTGCTGGTGATCACTATATGTGAATTTGAGGTCGTGTTTTAGGTAAAAATATATTCTACATTATACTTTTTTGTTGTAACATTGATGATTTTAGCTACATTACCTTCATGCAGCTTATTTTAATATTGATGTTTTGATATTAACCTCTTACATTTTCT
>LPNX010721919.1:717289-756510 GCA_001517045.1 Pseudotsuga menziesii | reverse complement strand
TATTTTCTTTGTAAATACTTATCGTTATTCAAAAAAATAAATGAGCTCTACATATCTAAGCGAAGAGAAAAATGGTCTATGCACTAGGTTCCTATGCATTGATTATAGGATACCTATTGGAATAAGACCAACATTCATTTAATGCAATAATCAATTGGCATAATTACAATGCATAATTGTATTAGCCTCCATGACCATCATTGGCTAGTGGAGGCCAAGATCGAGCATAATGTATGATTCTATGAGTTTATCAGTTTGTCAAGATTTAGGTCCTCACATGTCTGTTGGACCATTAAGGGACGAGATAACAAGTGGAGTCCCCACTTACCCTGAATCTAGTCAGTGCAGTTGTGTTTCACTGACACCTTCTTGTTGTGACTTGTGAGTCTACATGTTCTGTTGTTGATGATGTGATTCATGTTATTTGACTAATGTTGTTATTCTTTTATTTTGACAATATTATATAAATCAGTGAAAGATTCACCAGTTTTTACAATTTTTTATAAATCAAGTTAAATATTCACCAAGTTTTTACAACATTATATAATAAAATGAAAGATTCGCCAAGATTTTACAATATTATATAATAAAATGAAAGATTCGCCAAAATTTTACAACATTATATAATAAAATAAAAGATTCACCAAATTTTTTATATATACATATTATATTATTGATAAAATCACCTTCAAATTTTCCTATATATCGGAGAGATTCGCCCAATTTTTATACATATAATTCTAGGGGGGGTTCTTAAAATCATCCCTGTAGCAAATGGGCTAGACATGTCTCCATTCCACCATCCATAGCATATGTGTATTTATCAAGATTACACCCAAGTCTTGTAAACATACTATGACAAGATCTCAACCTCAGTGGGATAGTATTGTTGATCAAGGTACAACCAACAAATCACAATATAGCACATGAAAGGTAGGTGTATAAATATTTTAATATACACTTTTTCTTCCTTTAGAAAATCTGTATAAGTTGACCCCTAAAATTTTCCAAAAATAGATTAGCAATAGCTTTTTTTAGCATGTAACATTCTGTTCCCATTAAAATTTTATGATGAGTTTCCAAAAACATCAATCAAAACACTTAATAGATTACCTAATTTCAAGATAATGTTTCTGCTATAACCTATTGGTTAGAGAAAGAATATGTAACACCGTATATGGACAATCACTTTTAGTTGACACACTAAGAAGGATTTCCTTGTTTTCATGAATGTCTCTAGGTGGCCAACTATTATCAATTGCAACTATGTTGCTAGTGATATATGTATTTTAATGTTTGTCATAAAAATTGACCTACTATAAGTGATAGTAAAAATGGCTTTTCCTTGAAGAAAATGCGTGGAATGGAAAATTCCTCTATGCATCTGTTGTAACCCGAACCATCTGAAGTGGAATGCTGATAAGGAATAATCCCATATAACCCGGTGCATAAATGAAATGAATTGGAATAGTATTCCCCCTTTATTGTAGCAGCATACTCTGACAATATTTGTCTAATATTCTTTTTTTTTGTGGTTGCTCATGACTCGAAATAACAATTTCACTTGGTGTGAAATTGGGTGACACATTTAGCTCACCCTTTTGAATTTTATCTCTAGCAAAATTAGTGTATTCTGATCTTTTTCCTGTAGCTCACCTTTATCTTGAATACTAACTAGCACCAAGAAAGGTAGGAAGCAATTTGGAAATATGCTTTAGATTATTATGCATAACTGATTTTGATGGTTCCTTTGTTAATCAACTTCCTTATTTGTTACATATAAATGGTTCCCAAATGACTATGACTACACCTTCTAAGTTAAATGTCCCAATCCAAGTATACTTATAGAAGTTTTAAGGAAAGGTATCTACACTTTGGCCTTTTCAATCAACAATGAGTTAAAACTCTCAAGGGAGCTCATTCAAATTTGAGGTTTATCATAAGATAGAATATGGAAAAATTTAAGCTAATGTTGAAAGGTTGTTTGATTGTTACGCATTTGAAGTGAAATGCAATCAAGATTCTTTGATAGAATTTGGGTAATGTGTTAAATAGGGGACAATGGATGGTTTTACTTGGTGTTGCAAAAGCTTATGGGACACAACCACCAGATTTATACTTGATTTTATCAAAATTTCCTGCACCTTTTATTCCCCTCTCATTTTACAAGGTATATTTTCAAGTTATTTTATTATATTTGATATATTATTTGAATTATGTGTATTTATTTCACTTTATGGAGCACTTTTAGTTTGAATTATTACTCCTCATCCAATAATTTTCTAACTAATAAAATAATTGGTTATACTATGCATCAAAATGTATATAATTTTTTTTCATCAACTAGACTATAAGGAAGATAAGATTAAATAAGATAGGTTTATTAATGTCCAAAAAATAAACAAAAAAGTAGGCCAATGGGGCTTAAATAATACCATTAATGAAATAAAATGTAGGAGTGCAAAACAAATCCTAAATATAAGCTAATGGAAATCTAAAAAACATGTAAGATGTAAGAATAAAGTTGTAGAAAGCTAAGAAAACACACATACACGAATAAGACTATTTGTATTTGAAGCATGGCATTATGCCACTTATAGTACACTTAATGGGCCATTAGTATTATGAGTCATAGTATATTGTTGCATCTATTAATAAAATCCATGGGAGTAGTATATGGTATCCCCATAATTCTTCTTACCATCATTAGATTATGGAATAATTATTTCATTTTGGTATCAAAAACATGTGGTATGGTATATTAGTTTTATTAGTTGATTGTAAACTATATCTTTTTTAATTTTCCATTTAAAATCATTTCATCCAAAAGTAAGAAGAAAGGTAGAAGAAAGTGTAATGATCCATACCATAGAAATTGAATCACAACAATGATATTATTTCTCCTTCATTGGTTTGTTTTACCCTATTGCAAAACATTGATATATCTTATTAGATATGGAAATGTTTGATACTATTTGTCTTCATAGAGATGGAGTTAGGTTAACTTGGACTGAAAGATTATTGTAACACAACTGTAGAATATATTGTTGGGGGTTCAACTTCGTAGAATAAAATGGGACAAACTATGAGATCCTAGTTCAAAAAAGGGCACTGGTGACATATATGAGAAATAGAGACAACTAGAAAATATAGTCCGGATGATATTGTTGATGTGATTTATTCTTCCACATATTTTTTGGAATTCATGTTGAAAACTACCATGTCTCATATAGTAGAGAAAATTGAAGGATATTTGTGTTGTTCGAGAGGTAAATATTACATCATCGAGCATTGTTTGCTTTGGAAATTTTTAGTTACCAAAGTTTCTATTATCAAAGGTTTTCTAGGAATAAAATCCTTCAAGGATTTGAATATAAATGTGGATTATGATTTCTTACTAAGCCATACTGTTGATTATAGGAAAATCCTTGAAATAGTTTAGGCCCACCTTGTTAATTATCAAGAATGCTATACCACTTAAAAATCCAAGTTGGGATAATGAAAAAATGATCTCTTGAACTACTTCTCCATATAGAAATGAGAAATGGAAACTGAACAGAGTGAGAAACCAGGCTAGGGGGTTCTAGGACATAAGGAACATGAACCCTCATCTGCATATGTTATGCATATAAAATCAATTAGTAATGTACTAATGTCTTGTCAAGATATGAACAGAAACAAGATTGGGAATTGAAACTGAAAGTAGAACGAACCTCTTTGTTAGATTTCTGGTAACATGCATCACACTGACAAATAAACATCTAACATGAATGCATCCAATTGATGGATTCTAGGAATTCCTTTGTAATTTTGCATTTTTTAGCACCACATTTTCATTTCCAATCGATTTGTCCTTCTGCATAGAGTGCTTGCAGACTTTATTTGGGTTATGTATAAGATTCATTTGCTACTTGTATTCAATTACATGATTTTCCAATGAGGTTATGGTTTAATAGTGAGGGAAGTGGCTTCTCAAGTCTCTCTCTAGGGTTCCAATCCCCCTGAAGGCATGTGCTTGAGTGTCCTCTAGCTTTTCAAAGCATCACTTTCAAGAAAAAAATACTAATATTTGGTTATTTACATTCATGACATATTGGAATCAATAATAGGGTCTAAATTATATCACTTGGTTGTCATGATACTAGAATGTAGATATTAGTGGAACCAAATAAACATCTGATACAACTTATCAGAGAGTTCTTATGACTTCCTAAGGAGATTCATACTTCCCTAAAATGATACTCATATTTAAAATCTTCTCTTCAAATATAACTCTTGCATAAATTAGTTGATGACTGAAGCATAAAAATCAACTTGCAGTAATAACACCAACTATAGGAATTATGGATAATCTAAGATAGATAGGCAGCTTTCATCTTAGGAGATTTATAATAGCACGCAAGTCTCCAACATTATAGAAGGATGAGAGAGATTTCAGTATCTGAGACACTTAAATTAGACTATACTTACTATAGCATATAGCTACATTCAGAAGGCAATTGATTCTCTTATTTGCATCCTATTTTTCCTTAATACTTTTTTTCCATATCTTAGTACTTTGTGCCAATCTAGGCCGAGTAATTGACAATCATATCCGTACAAAAAGTAATTTACTACCAATGGGATCATTTTTCAGTGTTGATGTTATAGTTTCATTCAGATTTGTTTGTCTTATTTGCATCCTATTTTTACTTGATACTTTTTTCAATCTGGGCTGAGTAATCGACAATCATATCCATACAAAAAGTAATTTACTACCAGTGGGATCATTGTTCAGTGGTGAATATGGTGGAATGTTGGTCCACTCACCAATGGTCTTTCTGCTAATACTCATTTTCTATTAGATATAAGAAACCCTTTCGTCCTGCTACGAGTCTCGGGTGATTCTGACCAAAAAAATACACTATGTCATGGTATCTTTTCCTAAAGAAAGTAATTTACTGTCAATGGGATTACTATTCAGGGATGAATACGCTTGTAATTTATGCAACTCCTGCCAATGTTCATTTTTCTATTAAATATGAAGAAACCCTTTTGGCCTAGTACAAGTCCTAGGTGATTCTAAAAAAAAACATGGTTTCATGGTAGCTTTGCCTAGAGAAAATACTTGTAATTTTTTAATTAGTGATTCATTCATTGAGGGCAGTTTCACCCATGAAAATTGATTACTTTTGTAATCTCACGTATTTAAGCCAATTCTAAAGTTGCTTTTGTAATTTCACATATTTAAAAACAAAGTTGTTTTAACTACTATATTATGATCTTCAAATCATTAGAAGTACTCATATTTGGAATTAAATGATTGTATATATATTATCAGCTGAAATTCTTAAAATTGGATTTCCTTTGAGTGATGCACCAGGGAAGCAGACAAGGGGAGGGTTAAGGCTGAGTTTAATGATTGTCACAATGATTTATATGTCATCTTGGGTGATATGCATTAGTATCAAGGCTGAAATGTAACATCCCACTCTTCCAATGATGTGGAGTTTTCTTGAAACTAGTCACTTTGTGATGCTAAACAAGTATATGAATACAATCTCTTGCAAAAAAATGAAAATCTACTCAATGGAACCCAATATAATCACTTTCTGCAATGTGTAGAATTCACGACTGAACAAACATTTTCTATGACATTTGAGAAGAAAGCAAAATTGAGGGGAGATCTGTGTGTTTGTTACTCTTTTGACTCCACTGCTTGGCTCAAGCAAGCTTCATACTTGGATAGTTTTCCTACTTGGTCTACTAACTTTGAATGAACAGTGTTAATTTACTTTGGCAGTATGATTACCTAATGGTTACATTTTTATTTGTTGTTATGTAGGTTGGACCTCAAGAGATCTTGGTTGTTGGTGGAGACGAACATGATCCATCCATCCAGATTAGTGTTGAAGAAGCAAGTTGGGAAACAGTAAATTCTGATTTAGCTGAAGAAGCAAGCTCAAAAATAGTGGATTTTGATTTAGCTGAGTTGATAGATAGTAAAATTGATATAAAACATAAAAAAGAAGATATGGTGCATAGATTACCTAGTTCTAGTAGTCACTTTTCATGTCAGTTCAAACATTTTGACAGTCTAAAGGACGCAGTTGATCACTACTATCATAATGAAACATGACAGGTATATTTTTGGAAATACATTCTTTTCTTATCCCTTTTACGGAGGTTTGTGGTTGTCGGAGCAGATGGTACTCCATATCAAAATGGGATTTTCTTCTTTGATATTCATTTTCTATTCCAGTATCCTGATGGACCACATGTAAGCACATTATTACAACTGTATGATTTGAAACTAAAATTGTTATCTAATTTTTGTTTTGATATTCAATATGGAAATATCTAATGGGTTTATATTGGTTTTTAATTAATTTGCAGTTGGTATACAACCATTCTGGTGGACTAAGGTTGAATCCAAATCTATATGAGAGTGGGAAAGTCTGCCTTAGTATTTTAAACACCTAGACACACAAAGGAAATGAACTCGAGAACCCAACATCATCAAACGTTCTACAAATCCTTGTTTCCATTAAAGGACTAGTACTAAATGCTAAGCCTTACTTTAATGAACCTAGATATGAAAAGAAGAATGGTTCGGCAAGCTAACGTCGGATATTCGATGATGAGAAGTCCCATTTTCGACATTCTGAATTCAGACCCTTGATGAATTAGTGGTGAAATATTTTGGCTTGGCCCGTTGAAAAATCGACGGGTATTGGCATGTCATCAAATATCCGACGTTCTGCCACTAACGACAAAAAAAATTTAGGTTGTCGAATAACCGATAGGTAATTATCGAATTTCAGACATGGAAGCCGTTGGATTTTGGACTCAAATTATGTTGTGAATAAACTTGCCAATTTTATTTCTTATCGTCTCTAGGATATGTTGCTACCAAAAGAACATAGGGATTCTAGGAAAAACCACCCAAAATTGTTGAACGTTATGCGCTTCCCTTTCGACATTGAAATTTATATGCCATTTTATCAGGATCAGACCTGAAGGTCCCTAGTTCCAATTTTGTTATAGCAACAACGTGTTGTCCTCCTCCTTAGTTAATTTAAAAATGAACCAATCTCTTCGTAAAATATGGAAATCAAGGGTGTATCCAATAACTAGATTCTAGTTCCTATCCATCCATGCTTCCAACGCTGAATTTCCTGTAATTTTACCACAAAATCTCCCCACTAGCGCAAAATTCAGGTAGTTTGTATGTATGTGGTCTGCATGTCTTTACCTATGACCAATTCTAAAAAAAATCTTTTGGGTCTCATCCCTTTTCCTTTTGACCTCTTGTGCACTAATATTTTGTCATTCCCTGTGATGGGTTTCTCTCTCGTATAGACGCATGAATTTGCACCTTCGGGCCTCGAGCCTCTCATCAAAACTTTGGGAGGGGTGGCATCACATTTTTCCCTTTGCATCTCCTATTGTGTGCTGACGATTGCCTCTTGAGTAGAGTTGACCTCGTAATACACCATGTCGTCATACATTATGGAAAATTATTACTATCCAAAGTCTCTTTTGGGAAAAGATAAAATCAGGCTTTGTCGTCGTAAAAAAACTTCGCAAGAAATCCTTTCCAATCCACCTTCGCCCCAACACAAGATTCAATCATTCACGCCTTCACATAAGTAAACCTTCGCACCTTCGCCACTTTTCACAAGCCGCAGAGCTACTTTGCACCCTACACACACACACACACACACACACACACACACACACACAATAAAATAAAATAAATCAATTATGTATCTATTTAAAAAATTGGACTTGGGTTTCCTCTGGCCATGATCACAAGGTTGTGGGGAAGGGTCCTCAAAGGCATATCATTTAACCTCCCAATCCCACCATAATCCTTAAGTGAAGAGCATATCACCATTTATAATTTATATATTTAAGAAATCTCTACATAAAGTAAGGGGAAGAAAGAATAAGTAATTCACATATTGCAAAAGAATCATCAAACTTGTGCTAAAGAAACCACTCCTACATTTTTGTTACTAATTAGAAAATTGAAAGGAATTGTTTTTATGTCACTCTAAAATCCTTATACAAACTATAATCCAAATCATAAATAGTAATGGGAAGAAAGAATAAGTAATTCATGTATTGTAAAGGAATCCCCAAACTTGTTCTAAAGAAATTACTCCTACATTTTTGTTACTAATTAGCAAATTGAAAGGTATTGGTTTAATGTCACTTTTCCATATTGATAAGAATGGTGCTGTACATATGAAGCATCACCATAATATTTTGGGTGTTTTACCACCCCAAAAATTCCAAGACATCTCTTTACGTTGTCATCCCATTAAAATGGCCACTTCTATGATCAATTGTATGAATATTGAATGTTATAATGTCTATGAAAATACCCTTAGAAATTTCTATCAAAATTTCTTAAAATTCATCTATAGGAAAATCTACAAAAAAATCTTAAATTATAATATTTGATAAAAGATGTATGCATCTCTTATATTTTGATGGAGTATTATATGTTGGTTTTTTACACATGTAGTAACTAGTTTTCTTTGGAAGTAGTGGTTACAAATTATAAGTATTGATAAGTAACTTTTTTTGGGTTTTGGACTGATGTTCCTTATATGATGTAATAGTTGATGCAAAGACTTTGTTTTCTTTCATTCAAATGAATATCAAGAAAATGTTTCTTTTGTTTGTTTTTCTCATTTTGGAAAAAAAAATTATACCATTTTTGGAAAAATATTTCCTTCTACAAAAACATTGTTGATCCTTAAAGAGATACCATATTAACATCTAGTGAATATCTATCTATCTATCTATCTATCTATATATCTATATATATATACATATAATGATAATAATAATAAAGTGGTGGCAAAGATCATTTCTAGAAGCCTAAAAAATGTACTTTCAAAGGTTATTTCCCTGGAGCAGTTTGGTTTTCTAGAAGGGATACAAATACATGAAGCCATTGATGTAGCACATGAAGGCCTTCATTCACAAAAACCAAAAGGAATAAACGGTGCAGTGCTCAAAATTGATCTATCAATGGAATTTGATATGGAAATTTATAGGGTAAGTTGGTTGTACCTAAGAATGATAATGACACATCTAGGTTTTGAATATGCTTTCATCAAATGAATCTTACTTTGCATCACAATTAAATCCTTTGTGGTTTTAATTAATGGATATGCTTTCATCAAATGAATCTTACTTTGCATCACAATTAAATCCTTTGTGGTTTTAATTAATGGAGTTGCATCTTCTTTTTGGGGGGCTGAAAGAGGTCTTCGATAGGGATGCCCCACCTCCCCTTTCTGCTTTTTGTTAGTTGTTGAATTTCTAAGTAGATCCATTTTAAAGGAAAGAAGACATGGCTCTTTCAATGGAATTGGCATCACACACACTCTCAAGATAACCCATCTTTTATTTGTGGATGACATGCTTATCTTCTGTAATGGAATGGTGATGGATGCAGAAAAGTTGCATAACATCCTAAAGCTCTTTAGGATCGCAACTGGTATGTTTATAAATGCACACAAGTAATATCTCACTTTATTTCTTTTAGAGGATGATGAGGCTCAAAAGGTACGTTGTTCTCTTCCCTTTTGAAAACAAATTACTTGATGATGGTCTCAAATACTTAGGGTTCTGGTTAAAACTAGATGGATATGAAAAAATGACTAGGGGTGTCTACTCGCAAAGATGGATAAAATATTAAGATTTTGGATCCATCAATGGTTATCTAGGGATGGAATATTGGTTCTAATTAAATTGGTTCAGGAAGCAATACCGGTTTGCTGGATTTATTTGGCGTGGATTCCAAAAGGAATACTGGATAAATCTAGGAATATATGCTTTAGGTTCTTATGATCAGGAAGCTCACAATATTTTGTCTCTCCCTGGGCCACTTGGGAAATTCATTTTAAACCAAAGTATCAAGGAGGATAGGGACTAAAACACATCCATCTGTTTCCAAAATCGTTAGCAAAAAAATCGGGCTGGATAATTTTGTCCACGGAAAATCTTTGAACATAAGTTGTGATTCAGAAATACGTTGCTCCATATTCAATTATAAATTGGGTCAGGAATCCTTCAAACAATAGAGTGAGAATATCAGCCATTTGGAAATTTTTCCTTACTTCTCTCCCACATATTGAAAGAGGTTTGGCTTGGAAAGTCGGAAATGGTTCTCAAGTCTGCATTGGTTCAGAATCTTGGCTAGGATTCCAAAAAAGATATATCCTCCCTCCTCAAATATTACAACCCCTTCATGGACATCTATTTTACCATCTAAATCAAATTGCAGACCAAAACTCCTCAATTTTATGGCACCAAGGGTGGAAAAGTGTGGGGTTAATGGGGTTGTCTCACGATCTGGGAATACATTGGAATGAATATATATTTTCTCTAAGAAGTTCTCATTTCAGACTAATTGACAAGATGGATGAAATCATTTGGTCCCTATTAGAATAATGAAACCCCATTCCCATACTTAGGATATAAAAATTAATCATTTTGGTTAATTTCCTAGGTCCTACACTAGCTAGTTGGCATCCACTTGCATTCTTGTGGTAAAAATTGACTAAACTACCTCTAGGAGCGCTTTAGAAATATTTTGGATAATATTATGACAACCCATCATACTTCCTAGTTTAGCAAGTGTGCATTCCTACCTTGTCCAGAGTTTCATGCTTTTTCAGCAGCTTTTAAGGAAAAACATGAAAGCTAGTTTTAAGGCAACTGCCTTGTTTTTGTCACAAGTCACCCTCCTTATTTTTCTCAACTAAAAGCATTATTTAGTCACTTTTCCTTCACTTATCAGCTGTAATAACTCATTCATCCTATTCGTGACCTTCTTGACAGATTAGGAAAGTGTTTTATGCACCTATGGGGGATTTTGACTAGTTTAGTAAGCTTGCTTTTGTGCTATTTCAAATGGAATTTTTACAGATTTGAATCTATGATGTAACTATATATTTGGACAGCCTATTTTGAAATAAGTTTGGCTGATGTAAACTTCAATATAATTTTATGTTATGCACCACATACATTCTCTTTTTTAGTGAATCTATGCATGTTTTCAAGCAAATGTTATGAGTTCAATTGATCTAAGATTGGGATTAATTTTCCACATAGTATCAGAGACATGGTTAGATATATTGTTGTCCTCCTCTATTGATTTCTTGCAGGAATGACATCATTCATTGGGAGCACAATATGTCTGTACAAGGGCGTATGCAGTTGCTGAAGAATGGATCAATCTCACAATATCATCTTGACTCCATTCAACTACTTCGAATAGAAGGCACTGATGGAGATTCTGTTGAGCAGTAAAGGCCTCTACAAAGTGACCATGGAAACTGAGGATGAGCCTAATGCAACAACAGAGAGGATTAAATGGCATAATAGGAGAGATGAGGCATAATAACAGAGACCTTCTTTTCCATCTTGATGGATTGACATCACCAAATGAAGTATGGGAGAAGCTTCAAAGTTTATTTGGGAATAAATATGAAATGAGGGGAGATAAAATGGATAACAATTTGATTTCACTAACTCCAAGAAGCTTCGAATCCTTGAAAGTATACTTCTTCAAGTTCAAATCATTGGTTTTGCAGCTAAAATGGTGTGGTATCAATAAGAAAGATGAAGATCTAGTCTTGGCCATCATTTCAAAGCTTGGAATTGACTGCTTAGTATTTTTTTTGACCTTCCTTTCCAAAAATCTGACAAATTGAAACTGGAATATGCCTTCTCTAGTAGATTTCATGGAATCCCTGACTTGGGAGCAAGAAAAATTGGTCATGATGGCCACCATCAAACCTTTCAAAGATCCATCTTTGGTTGCTGGAGATTCAAAGGTGGATTCCAAAGGAAATAATAAGGCTAAGAAGCCACAAATCCAAGTCTCATGAGGATTCCTCAAACTCCAAGAAGAAGAACTCCCAGAAGAAGAAAGGTAAAGGTGAAATGAGTAAGAGCGCATACTGTGTTAAGGGAATTCATCCTGAGAGATCTTGCATGAAGAAACAAATTGATATGTTGAATCAACTCCTGGAAAAACACAACATATCACTTCCTAAAGATGCAAATAAAAAGGAAGGAGGATCAAGTTTCGAAGATAAGGATATAGTTCATGCCCTAGTTGCAAGAACTGTAATATCTCCTTACTTTATCATTGATTATGGAGCTTCAAGGCACATGGTTTCGACAAGGGATTCCTTCTCCTCTCTTTATGATTCAAATGGTCCAAATAGTGTTGGGAGATAAATCATAAACTGCAAGTAAGGGTAAGGGTAGCATAGATTTTGACAATGGTTCCTTCAATAATGTCTTGTATGACCCAGGTCTTGTTGTTAATCTCTTATTAGTCTATCATATGACCCACACTGGGACTCCTAATAAGTTTTTTTTAATCCCAATGATGTTGAAATCTCTGACATTACAAATGGTAGAGTAAGTGTTAAGGGTTTTGTGGATCACAGTTCAAAAATGTACAAGTTCTCATACTTCATGCCCTTCTCAAACCCCTCTGATCTCTTCACTCATGCTAATGAAGCCAGCAAGCTTTGTCATTAGAGGTTTTCCATCTAAATTAAAAATATCTTTCAAATTTGTGTGACAAATACATGGCCATAGGGTTTCCCAAGATCAAGTTTTCCAAAGGAGTCTGTCAAGGTCACATTCTAGGAAAACACCCAGAGCATAAGTATGAGAGAGTCAGTCATGAGCGAATCTCTACACCTCTTGAGCTCATCCACATTGACATTGTTGTTCCTTTTCATTATATGTGCATGATTCAATCCAATTATGTCCTTACCTTCATATATTACTCTTCTAGATACTGTTGGGTTTACTTCCTCAAGCACAAGTCTGAAATTTTTGACCTCTTTAAGTTTTTCAAATCCTTGGTTAAGAACCAGTCTGGAAGGAAACTCAAGATCCTCATATTCAATAATGGTGGTGAGTATGTCAAGTCTGAGTTCATTCAATTTTTTTAATATGCAAGTATCCAGATGCAACATTCTATTCCTTATATACCTCAACATAATGGTGTTGCTGAGACAAAGAATAGTTCTTTCATGGAGATGGCTACTTGTATGATGGAGTCTAATAATTTTCCAACAAAGTTTTGGGATGAAGCTATAAAATATGCATCCTACATCCATAATAGGGTGCCTCACAATAATCTTGATTGAATCACTCATTTCGAATCTTGGAGTGAACACAATCCCAATGTGTCTCATTTCAGGATTTTTGGCTCTAAGGCTTGGGATAGAATTCCAACATAAAAGAAGAAGGATTTGGAACCTCAAGTCAAGAGTGCCTATTTATTGGGTATTTTGAATATTCCGAAGGGTATAATCTGATACACATGAGCACTCAAATATCCTTTATTGAAATGAGTGTTTAGTTTGAAGAAGAGCCTATGCCATCATAAAAAATCAAAGAGTCTTCTTCACCACCACCACCTTTGACTGTAAGTGAAGAGTCTGATAAGTTTTATGATTCCATTATGTATGATAATAATGATTTAATTTCAGATCCTAACACACCCATGAGGCCAAAGTGGGCATAAAATACCATTCATACAGTTGGGGAACTAGCTGGAAATCCTAATGATCCTTAGAGGACTAGATCTCAATTTGAGAGTGCCCTTTCTGTAAAGGACCCTTTATTTGTTGAAAAGTGTTATATAATGGTTGAATAATATCCAAAAAAATATTAATATGTATCAAAATATCCAATATGTAAAATATCCATGGAGGAGGAATACCATTCGCTCCAGAAGAATGAGACATTGGAACTAGTCAATCTCCCACCAGGGAGAAAGCTAGTCAAGTGCAGATGGGTATTCACGACAAAGTTTGTTGTTGATGGCTCTCCTCTGAAGTATAATAAAATTTTGGTGGTTAATTTCTTCTCCCAATTCCAAGGCATTGAATAAAATGAGACCTTTTCACTAGTGGCAAATATGAATTCTATAAGACTAGTTTTGGCCATTGCAACTTCCAAGCAGTGGGAGGTAGATCACATGGATGTGAAAAATGCTTTTCTACATGGAGATATGAAAGAATAGATATATGTGCAGTAGATAGAAGTATTTTTTACTAATCCATATCTTGTGTGTAGGTTGAATAAATCACCGTATGGGATAAAACAAGCTCCCGGAGCTTGGTATGCCAAGATTGATGGCTTTTTGCTATCACTGAACTATAGTAGAGGAAAGTATGATCCAAATGACTATTTGAAGCTGATTCATGGTTCAATTATAATTATTGTTTTGTATTTGTATGGAATTATGATCACAGGAAGTTCCAAGAAATAAATTTCCTCCTTGAATGGTGCAATGAACCATGCTTTCTCCATGACTAATTTGGGATTTTTCAGCCAATTTTTGGGTCTTGAAAATTCTCAATCAGATCTTGGAAGAAAGGTACATTCGTCTAAGTATGTTTTAGACCTACTAAACAAGTTCAACATGAAGGATTGAAATACAATAAAGACTCCTTTCCTTTCAAGAGTTAAGCTTGAAGAAGTGTATTCCACTCCATTGGTAAACAACACTATGTATAGGAATTTGGTTGGTTGTATTCTTTATTTGACTCATACTAGACCCGATATATCTTATCCAGTGAGTGTGGATTCCAGACACATATATCAGCCTCATGAAAACCATTGGAGGGAAGCAAAAAGAATCCTAAACTTTGTACAAGGAACAAGAACTCATGGGATTCACTATCTATGCATGTTTTCAAGCAATTTTTGTGAGTTCAATTGATATAAGCTTGGGATGAATTTGCACAGTCCGCAATTTCTCATGCAAGATATAATCCAAAATTAGGCTACAAATTATTAGATGTCACTGCACAGGATGGGGAAGAGAAATGGTGGTGGACAAGAGTTTGGAAATCACATTGTCCTTTAAAGACAATTTTTTTTATGTGGTTCATTTTGGAAAATAAGGTCCCTATCTGAGAAAGAATGAAAAGGAGGAATATTAAGGGACCATATCGGTATTCCTTGTGCAATCAGAGTGATGAAACGATCCCTCGCTTATTCATAAATTACCCTTTTTTCCTGAAAAACATGGGCTGGGATGAATACTCAATTGAAAATCGTGGGAATGGAGTTGTCCTTCATTGGAGGAGGCTTAGAAATACTGGGTTTCTTATCCGATGACTGCAAGATATCATGAATTACCTCTTATTTCCATTTGGGTAATTTGGTTGTGACAAATAGGGTGGTCTTCCAGTACAAGCCAATTATACCCGAATTGTTGCATACAACAACACAAATATTTTATCTTATTTTCCATAGGGAAAAAACCCCCCAGCCTCTTGTATTATCTCGGAGGAGGTTATTAACAAACAAATTTTGTGGGCATATTTTGATGGGGATTCTCAAAATGAGGCGTTTGTGGGGGGGGGGGGGGGGGGGGGGGGGTGCAGTACTTCACATGTCTGAAAACCATTCCTATAAAATTCAAATGGGCATGGTCCAAGGGTCCAACAGCTACACTGATCTTTGCGCTCTAAAACTACTTCCTCATTTTTATAGAGAGAAAAAATGCACCCAACTTCATATTTTTTGCGACTGTATGATTGTTATTAACTGGATAAATAAAGTGCAATTTTTCTGTAGTCTTTTACTAAATTATGTTTTGACATAAACTCAAATACTCTTAGAGGAGATTGACACTTTCTCTTGTCGACATGTATAGAGGGAACGAAACGTTGAAGCTAATCAACTCTCAAAGCTGGGACTAAGTATTCCATTTGGAAAATGGAAGATATTGGAGAAGGATAATGAAATTTTCCATGAATACTACCATAGGCCTTTTACAGACAGTCTGGAACAGATCATCTAAAACTATTTTTTTTGTCCTCCGATATATTGTATGTACAATGTTATATCTGCTTCTGGGGTTCCACTAGGGAACCTAGAAAACACTATATATTTCTTGTTTGGATGTTGTATGGGTCTGTAGACTAATACATAGTTGAACTGTTTATATATTATTTTTGAGAAGCTGAAAATCTAACATCAGGAAAAGGCTCATAACAACCTTTCTGCAATATGTAATTTAATTATACTTTAATTAATTTAACCTCTTTTCCTTGGATATATATATAGATAGACAGATAGATAGATAGATAGATAGATAGATATTATCATTATTTATTTATTAAAAAAATTGTGTGTGGGTTGCCTATGGCCATGGTCACAAGGTTGTGGGCCAGGGTTCTCAAAGGCATATCATTTAACCTCACAATACTTAAATGAAGAGAATATCGACATTCATAATTTATAGAATTAAGAAATGTCTATATAAAGTATGGGTGTTAAAACCTCTATAGTAGGCTCAAAGCAAACGATCATCATTAAAGTAATGAAATTTATGTTACTTTTAAAAATACTAGATATGATGATAAGGATGGAATTATGAATTAAAGGGGATGGATTTTTGTTCATATCGACATCTCATGAAGCAAGCATAATGTGTGATGTATGATAATATATTTAGCTTCATATTGGTATCTTGTGATGTGGTCATAACCGCATGGGATTCACCTTGTTGACCAATATCTTATCATGTTCGTTCATAAAGGGGGGTTTTTTAATTGTGAAAAATAAGGTTAGTATTTTGTAGGTATTCTAGAATGGAGAGTAGGGCATGGGGGGTTTATAGGTATCGCGAGGTATAAAAAGGGGTATCTAGTAAAAATAAGGAATATCTCGTAAAAAAATGGTTTATTTAATTGGAAATATGTATTGGGAGGGGAGATCAACAAACGAAACTTTGTAGGTATTTATCAGTATATAGTTAAATTAGGGGTATTATTTAATATCTCCTAGATGAAGGTGTTATGGCATAGTTTCACTAAGTGAATACCTGGTGGTCATAACTCGTGATGTGGTATAATATATATTATATCTACAAGGTTAAGGTATAATGATATCCATAGAGATAGAAATTTTGGACTACGACTATATATAGTGCCATGTATATATGAATAATGATGTACTATACAAAGGCATGGTATTATAACTACAAGATAATAAATGTTTTTATGATTTTGAGAGTAAGTTACCAGTTAATGATAAAATTATTAATTAATAAGGATTTCAACCAATAGTAGAATCCATTGGAATTGTGTTGGAAGAAAAAAAATAGAATTGTGATGGACAACATCGATATCCTAAGAGAGACTGAGTTCATGTTCATAGTTCTCCTAATTTAATAAATGTTTATAGTACTATTGGTTATATTGGATTCAAATTTTCTTATTTCCACTAAGGTACTAATGATTTGTGAACTTAGGATTGAATGGATTTGGCATTTTTTTTTTAAGAGAGGTAGGAAAACCCTAACATAAGAATATAATCAAATATGAAACATACAATGTCAAATATAAACCAGCCTCCATGGACACGTATGCAACATAAAAACACAATAAATAATTTCCAAATAAAATACTTATCTATGAATGGCTCAACTAGATTCAATGAGACAACGTTCCACCCATCCTTATACACAATCAAGCCAAATACTTGAACAGTTCACCCTCAATCCGAGGACATGGATCCACATGCTAAGGAAATCTCAAATCATATCTCAACAAAGAATACTCAGGACACAACCTGAGAAACACAACACATTCCCTCACCACTTATTTGCTCTACATCAACACTTCCTGGTGCAATGTGATTCCCTTCACTAATCCAGTCCCTCAGGACATCACCATCCACCCTCAGGAATCACACGATAATATTAGAGAAAAATAATTATCCTTGAGTTACTTTTATGTTCAATATATGGTCTAACCAATCTCCACATGAGAATATATCAATGTCCAATCACCCTCACAATATTTTTTATTTCCCTTGCAAACAAAAGGGTATGATACCTATGTGCAAAAATTCCAAATCGAATCCATCCATAGGCATTCAAATTCATGAGAGAGAACCCCTGCAAACAAAAGAATGATGAATGAAATCCAACTCTAATCCCTTCATAGCAACTGGAATTCACTGGCATAGGATATCTTAGGTTCATTGGCAAGCAATTCTAATTCACTAAGGGATTTTTCCAACTCATTGGATGACCATTTGAGTTCTCAAGGGAGCAACTCAAATCCACTTAGTTTGACCCTAATTCACTAGAAAAACACTCCCAACCACTAGAGGTAACTTGAATCTAACAAGACTGGTAGAATTCCCCTTAAATCACTCCAATGCACTGAAGACAACTCAAATTTACCAATATTGACTTGAATTCCCCCAAAATCACTCCCATGCACTGAAGGCAAATCGAATCCACCAAGAAGAACTTGAATTCCCATAAAATCACTCTAAGTGACTAAAGAAATTTTCCCAAATTTACTATGATTAACTAAAGACAACTCGAATTAGGTGGGGTTTACACAAATCAAGTGCATGGTGGACACAAATAGTTAAACAAGCACATATGACATGGGAGATGGGGGAGTAAGTCCCAATGGAATCCAATCGGGAATATTCTCATCAAGGGTGCATGTAAAGCATCAAGTAGGTGTAATATGATCTATAAAGTCCAATAACATCAAAATTAGGAAACATAGAGTATTGTTAGAAAGAGGAGAAACTACTAACTACTATTATTGAACTAATAATAATAATGTCCACAGTCCATAGTCCAGGAACCTAGTTCCACCAAATGATAAATAACCACATCTCCCATTTCCAGGGCTTACATCGGGGCATTACAATTATATTTCCATATTGTACATATTTGACAACTCTAGGTCATCATATCTCTCATTAGTTTGTGTTGCTCGTAGTGATGAATTAAGCAAAATTTGGCATGAAAAATATGGTCATCTAAACTATCTCTCATTGCTACAACCATGTAATCAAAATATGGTGAGAGGTATTCCTCACATGTCTTCTATAGATAGTGTTTGTTCTAGTTGTGTACTCAACAAACACCATCTAGAAAATTTTAACAATCGTGTATCGGCATGCCTCGCCCCCCTTGCAATTTGTTCATAATTATTTTTTGATCATTTACTATGGCCTCTATCTATGGGTTCAAGCACGTTTTAACTTTCATTGATGACATGGGTTTATTTCTTAATATTAAAAGTGAATTTTTTGACTTTATTTTAGTCTTTAATTTCCTAAAGAAAATCAATTTGGATATCAACTTTGGAAGTTAAGAACAAATACTAGAGGCAAATATCTTAACAACAAATTTACAGTTTATTGCACTACGTAGGGCATTCATATGTAACATAATGTTCCATATACACCACACCAAAATGGTGTTACTTTGAGAAATAATCACACATTTAAAGAAACAACAACTTGTATCATCCAATATAAAGGATCGAGTCCTCGTTTTTGTGAAAAGGCCATTAATTGTGCCAATTACATAGTTAATCACACTCACACATGATTTAAAAGATATATAACCTAGATATAAAGCATAAAGCAAGTAGAGTTCTCCCCCAAAAATGGATACCCAAAGCCTCTCCCCAACAACAATAGATAATAATCTTTATATAGCTTAAGTTTCCCTTCCTTGGACATGATTCATGTGAATCCAAATTAGCCCCCTTTGATTGGGATATTTACAACTTCTTTTGTAAACATAGTATTTTGGTTACAAATTGTTTAAATATGACATGGTTTTTTTAAACCATATTCCAATACATCCAATGTTACAAGCAAACATAGCATAGGATTGGCGGCCACATTATAACATATGATAAATATGACCCAAAACCAAACAACCAACCAAATATATATTAAGGTTAGAAGAAAAACCATGTGGGGTTCGTTGAGTTTGGTGGCATGTCCCCACTTTGGAATATTCCAAGGTTTTAACCATATGACCCTTTTCTCGCATAAAAAACAGGTACTGACTTTAAATAAAAGCGGCCTCAAACTATGGAAAGTAACATAGGGTAGGAGAGATGCTGAAGGAGTAGTGCTAGATCGTGGGAAGTTGCGGGTTCAATTCAAATCACCTCCAAGAATATTTGGTCAATACAGTTGATTTCGGACAAATGAGTAATGCCATGTGTCCAAATATGTCCTGTAAGGTCTAGTTAGTTGCCACATGTTGATATACCAGTGGCCCATGCAAATTCCAATTGGATTCCACTTAAACCGCCAACTCGACTGCCACATCACCAGTTCTACCAACTGGGGTGCCAACTAAGCTCTGCAATATTCCATGTGGCGCTCTGTGGGGTTTCCACATCAAAATTGTACATGACACGTGGAACCATTCCAATGGTACCACATGGTATCCTTTTTCCATTTCTACACAATAAATTATTGTTCCGTCGAAACTTCCGAGTTTAATATCATGGTCGTACGGAATTTGTTTGAGGCGAAATGAATATTGCCAGAAATCGCTTATCAAGATATACATGATGATGATGTCCATTCTAGAATTCGAGCACTTTCATTCTAGAGCATCTTCATATCCTCATGGATCACACATGACATGAAATCCTATCAAATCTTAAAATCACATAAGCTAATATATTTTATGTGCATCAGTTTATCGATACAAATCTCATGTATTTGTAATGTCATGTAAACACGATGTATTTGAAAACACAACCATGCAAAAGGAAAGCCAGTGGAATTATAGTTAACGAGAAAGTGAGATTCCATCACATGCAATCAAGTATGATCAACATGACACAATGATGAATCAAGGTATACATGTCATTACAATGTAATCCACTCATGTCACCATTTTCAATCCTCTTAAGCATTTCAAAGACATCATCTATATCAAATTAGTTAAGAAATGCATGCTTGAATACAAAGTTGAAAGTATGCAATTTCAAAAAAGGAGGGTCCCCAAGTCTTTCAAATTGGGTCTAGTTGAGGCCTCAACCATCCCTATCTCATGCTCTTAGCTCCAACCATGAGAAATTCTCCTACAAGTTTACAATTATCAAGAAACAACAATTATACCCCAAATGAAGTCAAAATTGTCAAATCCCAATGCAATGGGATTTGTACCCTAAACGGAAATAAAAAAAATTGGCATAAGCATGTCTAGTAACCAATATGATTACATGTTAACAATTGGATGGGTTTATCCTCCATAGGATTTTGTGTGTGTTTATTTTATATTCTATTTATTTCTTTATTTGTTTTATTATTATTATTTTGCATAATGCATTTCATATGGAAACCCATTGGATACTTATCCTCACTTTGAGGATGGTACCCAAGGTAAACTATATTATTTAGGGCTCAAGTCCACGTCAAAAATCAACAATTGACTCATGGAGATAGAAAACATGGCATAAAGTGGGATTTGAACAAGGGTGGGGGAGGATAACAACTCTTCTATTAGAAACACAAGCTAAACACAATTGACAAACACGTGCCAATGAATTCCTCTTGCACACTAGAATCCCTTGAATGGGAGAGGCTATAATACTAATTGCTATAAACATGAATAACACATACTTGCACAAGATGTATGTAGATATATTTGTAATAAATGGTTAATAATTGTTAAATTGATGGATCCCACAAAGATAACTATCATAGTATATTTTCCACCACTAGCATTAGTGTGACAATTGAGAAAAACTCTAGGAAGTACTGGCTACTACAGAAATTTTATTAAAGGATAATGCACAGATCACAGTCCTAATGGAAAATTTATTAAATAAAGATAGTAACTTATAGTGTAATGAATAATGTTAGTAGAGCCTCAACATGTTGAAGGAAAAGATGGTGACAATGCATATGTCTATATTGGTGAAAGTAATTCCATGTGCATGTTGATGCTTCATCCATTTCTTTGGGTGCAGTACTCGCTGAGCTAGGAGAGGGGTCCATCGATCATCCTATAGCATTTTCTAGTAGTAAATTTCCTAGAACGGAGAGAAATTATACTATGATGGAACGAGAAGGATTAGCTATGGTCTATGATATGTAAAAATTTAGGCATTATTTGTTAGGAGGTCATTTTAAAATGTTCAGTGATCATTCTTCTTTAAGGTACCTGGTCAACAAGCCAGTGTTGGCGGGGGATGGAATATGCAGGTGGCTATTGTTATTCCAAGAATATGACTTTGAAATTATAGTTAATCTAGGAAGGATGAATGCATGGAATGACCATTTGATGAGGTTAGAAGCAAGGGAAAACTTGTTAACTTGGATGATAACATCCTAGATGCACAACTCTTTTTGGTGAAGATGGTGAATGGATATTTTGAATACATTGTGAAATTTTTGAATACAGGTTTGACACCACAAGGATATATCGTAGCACAAAAGAAGCAGTTGGTTGTCAAAGAAATAGATTATCAATTGATCGTAGGTTAGTTATATAATCCAGGACCAAATGAAATATTAAGACAATGTGTTTTGGAGCATGAGCGCCATATGATTTTAGATGAAGCTCATGATGGTGTTGTAGGATGCCACTACATAGGAAAAATTACAACACAAAAAATATTGAGGGTACGATTGTGATGGCCAAGCTTGCATAAAGATGCCAAGGATTATTGCAGATATTGTGATGTTTTCCAAAGAATTGGGAAACAATCATGAAGGGATGAGATTCCATAACCACCAAAAGTAAAATTGCAATATTTCAACAATTTGGATGTTGATTTAGGGGGTCCAATCAAACCACCTACGAAGAGATTAGGAGTACGATATATTATCACTGCGGTAGACTATCTAACTAGACGGGTTGAGGCCGAACTAGTAAAACATTGTATTACTATGAAGTTTTTATTCCAAAATGTAGCTACCATATTTGTATGCCCTTGAATTCTATTGAGTGACCAAGGAACTCACATTGTAAACAATATGATTGAAGCTCTTACACAAGAACTCCAAATATATCATCGGAAGAGCACCCCATACCATCTGCAAGATAATGGAATTGTCGAAGCTTTTAATAATATTTTGGAGCATTCTTTGACTAAGGTTTGTAATGTGAACTGCGATGACTAGGATTTGAAGGTACCTATAGTTTTATGGGCTTATAGATTAACTTGTAAGAACTTAATAGGTTAGACACCCTTCAAGTTGGTACATGGGAATGAAGTTATCATGCCAATGGCGTATACTGTACCCAGTTTGAGAATTAGTTCCTTCACCGAGATGTCAACCACTAGTGTAGTAGAAGAAAGGTTGTCGGAGTTACTGCAATTAGAAGAAGACAAATTTCTTACAGGATTTCATCAACAAATTCATAAGGAAAGGGAAAAGAATGGGGTGGAATCTTTTGGAAATTCCTTTTGAAAAAAGAATCTATAATTTATTTAACTTATATGAGATTGAATATGGATCTCATTTCTAAGATTCCCTTCATATAACGATATTATATGTAATCATATTGATATTTACACTTGAAATTTGGTTCATGAAATGCTAAACCAACCAACCAAACTAAACTTCAAGATTTATCGTGAATTTAAAATTGTATTAAAAAATTGTCAATATAAGTTATTTTTGGATATAAATTTCTTAGTTTTTTGTTCACTTTCTCTAGGTCATAAACACCAAGTTGTCCTAAAAGACATTTAAAAACATTATCAATATTAGAATAATCAACCCATAGTTATCTATCTTAGACATTAATTAATCAATTTTTGTCTTATTTTCCTAGTTTCCATATTCCACTCTATGCAAGTTGTCCTCCACATGTCCAAGATGGTCAAACTTGCTAAAAATGAGCCATGGAGTGCTTGGGAAACCTCTTGGAATCAATTCTACTTTATTCCTGAACCTCCCTAGCGCATATCTGCTTTTTTCTGCTTTATTTCCTGCTTTTATTGAGTTTTATGGCAAAAGGGAAAGTATGACTAGGTGAAGTTGACCTGTTTTTTTCCCTCATCATCCTCCACTCTTTTCTCTTAATAAAAGCATGTATGAGTTGTCCTTCCATGACCTATTAGCTTTCCTAATTGATTTTTCTAATTCATGAGCTCCTAGGCAGATTTGGAAACTGCTTTATGCACCTATGGGGGATTTGACTAGATTTAGTAAGCCTGCTTTTAACTAATTCGAATGGCATCCCAATGCATTTAAATATATCATGTAATTATTTATTTTGGAAGCCTATGAATTGAAAAGGTTGGGCATTGTACACTTATTCAATACAGATTAGTGTTTTGCTCCATATTTAATCTCCTTTGTGTGTAATTTGCATGTTTGATTAGCAATTTTTGTGAGTGTAATTGTTCTAACACCTAGGTTCAATTTCCACATAGTATCAGAGCCTTGGCATATCGATTTCTCTCCTTTGATATTGCTATTCTAGGTTCGACATATTGACTGGGAGCATTCTGTTGACTGAAGGGACAATTTCTGAGCTATGAATCAATCTCAGAAGATCATCTTGAATCCATTTAATTTCTTTGAATGGAAAGCAGAGATGGAGATAATTTTGAGAGCAAAAGGCCTCTGCAGGGTGACTATGGAAACTAAAAAAGATCCCAATGCAGCTGCAGAGAAAATTAAATGGCACAACAGGAGGGATGAGGCCTATGGTCTCCTGTGTCTGAGCATATCCAGAGACCTCCTTTTCCATCTTAATGGATTGACATCACCAAATGAAGTATGGGAGAATATTGTTGAGATTTTTGGTAAAACATATGAGATGAGAGGACATCAAATCAAGAATGAATTGATCTCCTTGAGTCCCTACAACTTTGAATCCCTGCAACTCTACTTTTCCAAGTTTAAAACCCTTGTTTTGCAGCTAAAACATTGTGGAATTGAAAAGGAGGAGCAACTAGTTTTGGCCATACTCTCGAATCTTGGCCCTAACTATTCAGTGTTTGTTTCGACCTTCCATGCCACCAAGATGACAGCTCGAGCCTGGAAGATGCCTAAACTTGCAGAGTTCATGGAATCCCTCACACAAGAACAAGATAAACTGGTGATGATGGGCACCATCAAACCTTCCAAAGACCAAGCTCTAGTTGCTGGATATTTGAGGGTGGATTCAAAAGGAAAGAAGAAAGCTAAGAAGCCACCTGAGAAAAAGAGAGAAAAGAACAAGTCTCCAGAGGAGTCCCAAGGTTCCAAGAAGAACCCCCAGAAGAAGAAGAACAAAGGAGAAATGAGTTTGTTGATTCTAATATGTCTGATAATGATGATTTAATTGCATATCCAAACAGTCCTACAAGACCAAAATGGGCAGAAAAGACCATTCATGCAGCTGGGTAACTAGCTGGAAATCCTAGTGATTTTAGGAGGACTAGATCTCAGCTTGAGAGTGCCTTGTGTATGAAAGACCCTTTGTTTGCAGAGATGCTATCTAATGGTTGAATCAGACCCAAAAACATATGAAGATGCAGCACATGATCCAAGATGGAAAACAACCATGAAATAAGACTTCATCTCACTCCAGAAGAACAACACTTGGGAGCAGGTTGATCTTCCTCAGGGAGGAAGCTAGTTCAATGTAAGTGGGTTTTCAAAACTAAGTTTTCTGCTGATGGTTTACCTTTTAAGTATAAGAAAATATTGGTAGCCAAGGGCTACTCACAAGTACATGGTATAGACTACAATGATACCTTTTCACCAGTGGCAAAGATGGACTCCATCAGGCTAGCCTTAGCCATTGCAGCTTCGAAGCACTGGGAGGTACATCACATGGATGTGAAGTGTGCTTTCTTGAATGGAGATATTACTGAAGATATTTACATGTGGCAGCCTCAAGGATTTGTTACTAATCCATCTCTTGTGTGTAGGCTAAAGAAATCATTGTATGGGCTTAAGCAAGCCCCCAAGGCTTGGTATGCCAAGATTGATGGCTTTCTGTTATCATTGAGTTTTGTTCGATGCAAGTATGATCCTAATGTTATTTGAAGCTGATTCATGGTTCTTTGATGATTATTTTCTTGTATGTGGATGACCTTCTGATTACAGGAATCTCAAAGAATGAAATTTCCTCCTTGAAGGATGCAATGAACCATGCATTTTCTATGACTGATTTGGGGTTATTGAGCCAATTCTTGGGTCTCAAGATTGCTTAAACCAAACATGGAATAAAATTACATCAGTCCAAGTATGCTTTGGATTTGCTGAACAAGTTCAACATGAAAGATTGCAAGCCAAGCAAGACTCCCTTCCTTTCAGGAGTTAAGCTTGAAGAAGCAGGTTCTTCTCCTATGGTAAATAATACACTGTATAGGAAACTGATTGGGTGTTTGTTGTACCTTACACATACTCGACCTGATATTTCTTATGTAGTAAGTGTGGCTTCAAGATACATGGATCAGCCTCATGAGATCCATTGGAGAGCAGCCAAAAGGATCCTTAACTTTGTTTAGGAAACAAGGACTCATGGGATCTTCTACAAAGCTAAATTTGATCTTGATTTGATTGTGTTTACTGACAGTGATTGGGCAGGTGACAACACAGATAGAAATTCAACATTAGGATATGTGTTCATGCTTGCTGAAGGACCAATCAGCTGGTCAAGCAAGAAATAGAGTGCCATTGCACTCTCATCTATAGAAGCAGAGTACAGAGGAGTTGTAAATGCAACAACTCAATGTTTATGGTTGCAGGAGTAACTTGGTGAGTGTGGCTTTGAATCAAAATAATCAACTACTATCTATTGTGATAATCATAGTACCATTCGAATCTGCAATGATCCAGTTCAGAGACAGAGAACCAAACACATTGAGATCCATATGCACTACATCAGACAGCTTGTGCATGATGGCACCATTCACATACTCTTATGTGCATCTTCAGAACAAGTAGCAGACATATTCACCAAAGTTTTTTCTGAGAAGACATTAAGCAATCTCAAATCACTGCTGGGGATTGTTGATCATGCTGTGAAGCATGATTGATGACAATATTTTCAAATTTTGTTTTACTGTCCATGTTTAAGGGAGGATTTTTCCCACTAGGTTTTTGCCTCTTTCCTTGTTTAAATGGACATGCAGTATGTAAAGGGTGACTAAGACTTGTTTCTAGGCCCTATATTTTTCTGATATTTTACTCATAATTCATGCTTATGGGGGGGTGTTAGAATAATCAACCCATAGTTAGCTACCTTAGACATTAATTAATCCATTTTTGTCTTATTTGGCTAGTTTCCATATTCTACTCTATGCAAGTTGTCCTCCACATGTCCAATATGGTAAAAATTGATAAAAATGAGTCATGGAGCACTTGGGAAACCTCTTGGAATCAATTATTCTTTATTCCTGAACCTCCCTAGCGCATATTTTCTTTTTCTGCTTTATTGCCTGCTTTTACTGAGTTTTATGGCAAAAGGGAAAGTATGACTAGGTGAAGTTGACTTGTTTTTTGCCCTCATCATCCTCCACTCTTTTCTCCTAATAAAAGCATGTATGATTTGTCCATCCATCACCTATTATCTTTCCTAATTGATTTTTCCAATTCGTGAACTCCTAGTCAGATTTGGAAACTGCTTTATGCACCTATGGGGGATTTGACTAGATTTAGTAAGCCTTCTTTTGACTAATTCGAATGGAATCCCAATGCATTCGAATCTCTCATGTAATTATTTATTGTTCCATCCTATGAATTCACAAGGTTGGTTAGTGTACACTTATTCAATACAGATTAGTGTTCTACTCCATATTCAGTCTCCTTTGTGTGTAATTTGCATGTTTGATTAACAATTTTTGTGAGTTCAATTGTTCTAACACCTGGGTTCAATTTCCACATGGTATCAGAGCCTTTGTATATCAATTTCTCTCCTTCCATATTGCTATTGCAGGTTTGACATATTGACTGGGAGCATTCTGCTTACTAAAGGGACAATTTCTGAGCTATGGATCAATATTAGAAGATCATCTTGACTCCATTTAATTTATTTGAATGGAAAGAAGAGATGGAGATAATGTTGAGAGAAAAAGGCCTCTACAGGGTGAATATGACAATTGAAGTAGATCCCAATGTAGCTGCAGAGAAAATTAAATGGCACAACAGGGGGGATGAGGCCTATGGTCTCCTGTGTCTGAGCATATCGAGAGACCTCCTTTTCCATCTTGATGGATTGACATCACCAAATGAAGTATGGGAGAATCTTGTTGAAATTTTTGGTAAAACATATGAGATGAAAGGACATCAAATCAAGAATGAATTGATCTCCTTGAGTCCCAGCATCTTCGAATCCCCGCAACTCTACTTTTCCAAGTTTAAATCCCTTGTTTTGCAGCTAAAACAGTGTGGAATTGAAAAGAAGGAGGAGCAACTATTTTTGGCCATACTCCTAAAGCTTGGCCTTGACTATTCAGTGTTTTTTTCAACCTTCCATGCCACCAAGTTGACAGCTTGAGACTGGAAGATAACTAAACTTGCAGAGTTCATGGAATCCCTCACACAAGAACAAGATAAACTGGTGATGATGGGCACCATCAAACCTTCCAAAGACCAAGCTTTGGTTGCTGGATATTCAAGGGTGGATTCAAAAAGCAAGAAGAAAGATAAGAAGCCACCTGAGCAAAAGAGAGACAAGAAAAAGTCTCCAGAGGATCCCCAAGGTTCCAAGAAGAACCCCCAGAAGAAGAAGAACAAAGGAGAAATGAGCAAATGCGCATACTGTAGTAAGGGAAATCATCCTAAAAGCTCCTGCATGAAGAAGAAAATTGACATGCTGACCCAACTCCTAGAGAAGAATAACATATCCCTTCCTAATAGATCAAAGAAGAGGAAAGGAGGATCAAATTCAGAAGACAGAGAGAGAGTTCATGCATTGGTTGCTGGCACATCAAGCTCACCTAGTTTCATCATAGATTTTGGATCTTCAAGACATATGGTTTCAACCAAGGAGGCATTCACCTCTCTTGACATGTCAAAAGGTCCACCAATAGTACTGGGAGATGACTCTCTCACAGAAAGTTTGGGCAAATGGAGGATTGATCTTGACCATGGTAAGTTCAGCAATGTATTGTATGTTCCAGGTCTTTCCTCTAACCTCTTGTCAGTGTATCAGATGACCCACATAGGTTCTCCAAAGAAGGTCATATTCTCCCCTGATGAATTTGAGATCACAGAGATCTCAAGTGGTAAAGTCATTGCAAAAGGAGTTGCAAATCACACTTCGAAGGTATACATGTTTTCACATTTTCCACCCTACTCAAACCCCTCTGCTCTTCTGATTCATGCTAATGAGGCAAGCAAGATTTGGCATGAAATATTTGGCCATATTAACTATAAGTATATTTTTTATCTTAGTGAAAAATAAATGGTCATAGGGTTACCAAAGATTAAGTTTTCCAAAGGAGTCTGTCAAGGTTGTATCTTAGGAAAACACCCAGAGCATAAATTTGAGAAAGCTAGTCATGAGAGAACCTCTGCACCTCTTGAGTTGATCCACAATGATGTTTCTATCCCATTTCCTCATATGTCAATGAGTCAGGAAAAATATGCATTCACATTCATAGATGACTTTTCCAGGTACTATTGGGTTTACTTCCTGAAACACAAGTCTGAATTTTTTGGTCTCTTCAAAGTCTTTAAGGCTTTGGTTGAAAACCATTTTGGGAGGAAACTCAAGATCCTCAGATCTGATAATGGTGGTGAGTATGTCAAGTATGATTTCATTCAATATTGTGTATATGCAGGTGTTCAGATGCAGCATTCAATCCATTACACACCACAGCAAAATGGTATTGCTGAGAGAAAGAACAGAACACTGAAAGAGATGGCAACCTGCATGATGGAGGCTAAGACTTTGCCACCAAAGTTTTGGGCTGAAGCTATAAAATGTTCATCCTATATCTAGAATATAGTGCCTCATAAAGAGCTTGATGGTATGACTCCTTTCAAAGCATGGAGTGGGCACAAGCTAAATGTGACCCATTTCAGGATTTTTGGTTCAAGGGCTTGGGCTAGAATTCCAACAGAAAAGAGGAAGGCTTTGCAGCCCCAAATGTCTATTTGTTGGGTACTCTAAAGATTCAAAAGGGTACAAGCTGATCAATTTGAGCACAAACAAAGCCTTCATTGAATGGAGTGTTTAGTTCCAAGAAGAGCCTTTAGCAGCAGTTGAAGTTGGAGAGTCTTCTACACCACCAAAACCATTGAATGTAAGTGAAGAGATAAATGAGTTTGTTGATTTGATATGTATGATAATGATGATTTAATTACATATCCTAACAGTCCTACAATACCAAAATGGGCAGCAAATACCATTCATGCAGCTAGGGAACTAGCTGGAAATCCTAGTGATTCTAGGAGGACTAGATCTCAGTTTGAGAGTGTCATGTGTATGAAAGACCCTTTGTTTGCAGAGAAATGATATCTGATGGTTGAATAAGACCCACAGACATATGAATATGCAGCACATTATCCAAGATGGAAAACAACCATGAAATTAGAATTCATCTCACTCCAGAAGAACAACACTTGGGAGCTGGTTGATCTTCCCCGGGGAGGAAGCTAGTTCAATGTAAGTGGGTTTTCAAAACTAAGTTTGCTGCTGATGGTTCACATTTGAAGTATAAGACAAGATTGGTAGCCAAGGTCTACTCACAGGTACATGGTATAGACTACAATGAGACCTTTGCACCAGTGGCAAAGATGGACTCCATCAGGCTAGCCTTAGCCATTGCAGCTTCGAAGCACTGAGAGGTACATCACATGGATGTGAAGTGTGCTTTCCTAAATGTATATATTACTGAAGATATTTATATGCATCATCCTCAAGGATTTTTTACTAATCCATCTCTTTTGTGCAAGCTAAAGAAATCATTGTATGGGATTAATCAAGCCCCCAGGGCTTGGTATGCCAAGATTGATGGATTTTTGCTATCATTGAGTTTTGTTCGATGCAAATATGATCCTAATGTTTATTTGAAGCTGATTCATGGTTTTTTTATTATTATTCTCTTGTATGTGGATGACCTTCTGATTACACGAAGCTCAAAGAATGAAATTGCCTCTTTGAAGGATGCAATGAACCATGCATTTTCTATGACTGATTTGGGGTTATTGAGCCAATTCTTGGGTCTCAAGATTGCTCAAACAAAACATGGAATAAAATTACATCATTCCAAGTATGCTTTCTATTTTCTAAACAAGTTCAACATGAAATATTTCAAGCCAAGCAAGACTCCCTTCCTTTCAGGAGTTAAGCCTGAAGAAGCAGGTTCTTCTCCTATGGTAAATAATACACTGTATAGGAAACTGATTGGGTGTTTGTTGTACCTTACACATACTCGACCTGATATTTCTTATGCAATAAGTGTGGCTTCAATATACATGGATCAACCTCATGAGATCCATTGGAGAGAAGCCAAAATGATCCTTAACTTTGTTCAGGAAACAAGGACTCATGGGATCTTCTACAAAGCTAAATTTGATCTTGATTTGATTGGGTTTACTAACAGTGATTGGGTAGGTGACAACACAGATCGAAAGTCAACATCAGGATATGTGTTCATGCTTGCTGAAGGACCAATCAGCTGGTCAAGCAAGAAATAGAGTGCCATTGCACTCTCATCTACAGAAGCAGAGTACAAAGGAGTTGTAAATGAAACAACTCAATGTTTATGGTTGCAGGGGTTACTTGGTGAGTGTGGCTTCGAATCAGAATAATCAACTACTATCTATTGTGATAATCAGAGTACCATTTGAATCTGGAATGATCCAGTTCAGAAATAGAGAACCAAACACATTGAGATCCATATGCACTACATCAGACAACTTGTGCATGATGGCACCATTCACCTACTCTTTTGTGCATCTTCAGAACAAGTAGCAAACATCTTCACCAAAGTTTTTTCTGAGAAGACATTCAGCAATCTCAAATCACTGCCGGGGATTGCTGATCATGCTGTGAAGCATGATTGATGAGAAGATTTTCAAATTTTGTTTTACTGTCCATGTTTAAGGGAGGATTTTTCCCACTGGGTTTTTGCCTCTTTCCTTGTTTAAATGGACATGCAGTATGTAAAGGGTGACTAAGACTTATTGCTAGGCCCTATAGTTTTCTGATAATTTACTCATAATTCAGGCTTAAGGGGAGGTGTTAGAATAATCAACCCATAGTTAGCTACTTTAGACATTAATAAATCCATTTTTGTCTTATTTGCCTAGTTTCCATATTCCACTCTATGCAAGTTGTCCTCCACATGTCCAAGATGGTCAAAATTGCTAAAGATGAGTCATGGAGCACTTGGGAAATCTCTTGGAATCAATTATGATTTATTCTTGAACCTCCCTAGAGCATATATTTTTTTCTGCTTTATTGCCTGCTTTTACTGAGTTTTATGGCAAAAGGGAAAGTATGACTAGGTGAAGTTGACTTGTTTTTTTCCCTCATCATCCTCCATTATTTTCTCCTAATAAAAGCGTGTATGAGTTGTCCTTCCATCACATATTATCTTTCCTAATTGATTTTTCCAATTCGTGAGCTCCTAGGCAAATTTGGAAACTGCTTTATGCACCTATGGGGGATTTGACTAGATTTAGTAAGCCTACTTTTGACTAATTCGAATGGAATCCCAATGCATTCAAATCTCTCATGTAATTATTTATTGTGCCAGCCTATGACTTCACAAGGTTGGCTATTGTACACTTATTCTATACAAATTAGTGTTCTGCTCCATATTCAGTCTCCTTTGTGTGTAATTTGCATGTTTGATTAGCAATTTTTGTGAGTGCAATTTTTCTAACACCTGGGTTCAATTTCCACAATCAATGTCTTACTATAACAATCCCATTCCATTTTAGAAATTATTTTAAATTAAGATGGGGTAAGTTTGTCCATCTAAACAATTTAAAGATTGGATTCCCTTTGAGAATTAGCAATATATATAAATTAATAATTGATTTCAAGTATCATATTTTATTTTTGATCTATCTTGTTTTTCTAAGAGAAACCTCATAGAGAAACTTAAGGGATGCTTCTCCAAATTTGTGGATGATATGCATAATAAACCCCTTGGTAAGCCCTTGAATTATATACTACTCACCCTCTATTGACTATTTTCCATTCCATAAGCCTCCAAATATTCCTTTCCTTAGTGCCAAAGTTAAATTGTTATCCATTTCGGTTTACCAAGTATTTGATTGTATATTGATGTGATTGAGATGGTTACAAGATGAGGTGATGTGATATAATTTGGGTTTCATGAGTAACTTAGTCTAGATGTGTTATTCCCATATGATGCATAATACTATGTCGCATAATACTCTGCTACAAAATACTATCCTATATATACTTTATTTTATGATGGGTCACCTCTTTGAGAAATAGACATTTGTTGTAGAATTATCAGCTAATTGAAATACATTTTATTCAAATTATTTCGTGGGATGGATTGATGTTGCAAAAGACTTCTCAAAGATTCTTTTCAAAATTTCATAGCACAAATTCAAAGGGATTGAGAGCATGCCTCTTACAACATGACACAATAAGCACGGTGGAATGTGGTTGAAGGAAGCCATGAAATCAATCGAATGAGTACAAAACTCAAGTAAATTGGTCACTTCTCATAAATTCCATTATGAACAAAAATATGTCACTGATATGTAGGAATTTTGTTACAAAATTCTAAAGTTCTATAGGACTATTTAGCATGGAATATTTGAGATAATTTTGTATTTAAATAAATAATTGTAGCCTTGGATAGGTTACACGACCAAATCTAACAAGAGATAGAATTATATTTCTTTAATTACTGTATTGTAATTCCAATTTTTCATATTGTCTAAGATCAAAAAATTGTTTTGACTTGCTTGATGTGAAAAGAGTTTTGTTTTGAGGTATTTAATGACTTGTGTATGTAACACCCCAACCATTGACATTAGTTTGAGTATAAATACGATATTGTAGGGGTGAAAATATCAATTGATATGTAAAAATAAAAAAGGAATACATGCCTTATAATTTAATGTAGGTGATGGATGACAAGTGTGTCATCCATCACCTAAATAGGAAATTAAGTAATATATGAAATGAAGTAATAAAAGTGGGTAATACTAAGAGGTGGGAGTCAGATCCTTATTGCTTGATTAGAAGATTTGTTTCATGTTTGTGTTGTTTTTCTGTTGTTTGTGAGTGCACTTGTTGGAGAGGAAGGTTAAGGAGGAGGAGTTTGTTGTATAGAGGTTCAAGATAGAGAAAAGAGTAAGGTCTCACCTAGTCTAGGATAAGGTTAATTTTGAGGGTTCAAAAGCCTCGACTTCTATTGGAGATTGGTTGGGTGGAGAAATTCCCTTCCAATTTTGGTTGTTGTTGATATAGGAGTTTGTGCCTAATAGAGGAAAAGGTCTCCATGCAAAATTGGCTAAGTTAGGAATCGATCAAGTATGTAGAGTTTCTTCTCTTTGGGTTATCATTTCTTGAATTTTTCTATTTGAGTTGTATTAGAATCATTAATTGATTTCTTAAAGGGAATGAATCTAATTATCATTAGACACCTAGTAGATTAGTTCTTTTATGAAATTATCTCAAGGAATCTACAATTTAATTATGTTTAAAATATGCATAGTAAAAATGGTTGTTACTTTTGGTATCAGAGGTAGATGTTAGATTTTTATCATTCAAGCTAGAATTATGATCTTAGGATCTTTAACTGAGAGAATAACATGCACAGCAATAAAAACACAAGAGACAAGAGACACAAAGAATTTTCCTCAGGGAAACCATAAAGGAGAAAACCATGCAACTTCCTCAGAGATAGAATCAACACCAAAAGTAAAACCCAAAAACATAAAGATGATCTCCTGATAGCAGCAGTCTCTCTCTTGTCCCATCAACTTCTTCTCTAACTCATGCGCCCCAATGAGTGAGTGAGTGTGTGATAAAGAGAGAGGGTCACTCTCTATTTATATTCTTTCATTCACTCGAAATCCACTCCAACATGTCGACCTCACTTAACAATTACTTACTAGAGCCGACATCTCTAAGAGTGTCTAATAACCCTAGTGCCCCACAACTTGTGGGGACTTTGCCTCCTTCGACCAACAAGGAGGGTTATCCTTAACACAACGGTGGGGACTATTGCCCTGACTTACAATGACTCACCTAGGTTCGAATTCTCTAGGATAGTCTAATAACCCTAAAGCCCCACAATTGTGGGGACTTTAACCCTTGACCAATAGGAGGGTTACCCACAATGACTTGGCATGACTTTCACATTATAGAAACTTCCCGATAGGAACATCGGGGCATGACATGACTCAAGTACATTACAAATACATCCTGAAATAAACATCAGGTTACAATACATAAGAAATACAAGTGAATACATTCCAAAGTTACAATCACATCAACAATAGATCCAATGCTTGGGCCTTGATGACCATAACCATGCATAAAGATAACCACTACTCAATATTTGGACTTGATGAATCTCTAAGATAATTCACATCGAGCATTTTAGCAGCCCCATAGCCAAAATAACACCGCTTTCAATAATATTTTAGTGTGTGTTGGGAGGGACTTCAACTGTTAGCCTTCTATTGGTGAGGGATTTGTTGTGTGCTCTGAAGTCTTCACCCATTTTCTTGGGTTCAGTAAGGGATTTCACTACCAAGCTCATCATTAGTAGTATTTTTCTTCTTTAACTCTATTATTGCTCTAAGATCTTAAATGAGGGTTTGATCGATCTTAATTTTGCATTAAGCCCCAAATTTTCTAGCATTTTTTTTCCTTGGCATTGATAGGTTTATGCATGTACAGATCAAGATTTTATTTATTTCCATAATATCATCTAACCTTAATGCTCAATATTTCTTTATGGATTATTGCCTACATTTTTTGTTTCCTTTTCCTTCAATTTGTCCCAATAATTTCTCTCAAGAACTAACACAATTGTGAATGATTGTTATTTTTTAATGTTGTTGTAAACTTATAGATGGATGATAATAGTTTTCATTTCTCATGTTTCTCACGAGAATTTGGATTCGTGAATGGATTCCAAGTCTAGTAGGCCTTGCATGGGAAACTTTGTTTAAATTGTGAACCATTGCAATAAATTGGTACATAGAAACAAAGCCAAAGAATCCAACCATATAGGAATAGTTGACAAAGTAAACAATCAAAGGTTAATTATTAGACATAAAAGTACACTTAGTTCTATTAGACTCGTCTAATCCAAGAAAGAATAAACTAGCAATTGCACCTAATGGTGCAAAAAGTCGTCATAATAAGGGGGCGAGGTGGAAGTGATTATGTAAAGTGTAAGGAAGCACATAAAACAATGAAAGTAAAAAATGTATGAAAGAAAGTGGAGAAATTCCTTATGGGATATTAAAGAGATATAGGAAATGCCTTATGGTATATAGGAATGTTTTATATGATAGCAATGTATAAAATGTTTTCATAAAGAGTCAATAGTTTTCATTGGATTCATTGTAATTTTTATTGTCCTTATTTTTTTTTTGCAGTAGAGGAGATAGATTTTGTTATCTGAGCAATTGATTTTTGTACTAGAAGAGACTGGTCTTGTTATCATCAAGAGTGATAACTTCATCAAGAGTGATTTTTATCAAAATGAGTGAAAAAATATGAGAAAGGGAGAATTATATTATGTTCATTGGAATTTTTATTATGCTTTTTATTTTTCTAGTAATATTTTTTATTGAAATTATTTATGTTTTGATTACATTATGTTCTTATATATATATATATATATATATATATAATTGAATTTTTATAAAATAAAATTGTCATTTATAAAATATAATTTTATTTTTACAAAATACATTACAATATTTATAATGATATTGTCATCTATAAAATATAATTGTATTTTTATAAAATACATTATAATATTTATAATGTTATGGTTATTTAAAATTAATTATTAATAAAAAAATATACAAATGCCACTCACATGGTGAACTTCATCTTTTTATCATCACATCAATTTCTATAATCAAGCCTTTATTTATGTAGCAAAATTTGTAATTTTTCCAAGTATTTTGTATGGAAATTATTTGATGTCTTGATTGTCTCCAGAAGGAAAGTGAGTGTCTTGTTACATAAAATTAAAAGAGAAATATAAATAATAAGAATGCATGCATGGGTTTGTTGTAACATATTGGTAAGATGGATGTGGGTTGTAGTTTAGTGGCAAAAGGTTTGCAGGGCACATCACTTTTCGAAGGGAAAACAAAATTACATGAATAAAGTTTTTCTTGACTTTTATAAATAATATAGTTCATCTTTTTAGCACTTTATGAATTGAAGAATCAAAACCATGGACTTCTAGGGACCATTTTTACCATTAGTAGGCCCAAAATCAAAGAGTGTTCAAATGGTTTCCAACAATGTACTTTTTGAGGTTGAAAATATTATTTTATTTTTTATATTAAAGATTTAAGCCCATGGGGGTGAGAGCAACTGGTCAGCAATAATTAAGACAAAAAGTTGTAAATGAAAGATCACATATTCAAATTCCTTATTGATACTTAAAAAAAAACATTAAAGATTTAATATTAATTTAAAATTTTAATATGTATATAATATAAAATTTTAAAATTTTCATTTTCATTTCAAATACCTATTAAATAAAAGAGTGAAATCTATAAATAAGAATTAAATTTTAATATGTATATAACATAGAATTCTAAAATTTTAATTTTCAATTCAAATACCTATTAAATAAAAGAGTGAAACATATAAGTAAGAATTAATGTTTTTTAATAAATTATACAAACATCCATCAACGTCATAGTATTAATGTCTAAATAGTCATACTCAACAACTAGCACATAATGTAAGATCCAAGTTCAAAATATTTGCTATCTCATATTTCTCTTTAGCACAACTAAATGGTTATACATCTCTTATTGCTCATTCAATTCACTTTTTACTTAGCATATTTTGTTTACTTGGCATATTTTTATCATTGTTTACCATTAGTTGCTACTATTTTGCCACTCAAATGAGCTAATTGTATTACTAATATTATTATAATAAATCATTAATATTGTTACAATAAAAATGGTATAAATTATATAATTATGTAATAATAATAATAGTGATCATATATGTTGGATGTTTCATATCAGTAAAATAAATAAACATTCATGAGAAATCATATAAGTAAAATAAATAAAAATTTATGACAAATCATATAAATATAATAAATAAAAATTCATAAGAAATATTATGTATGAAATATCTTTAAGATAATAAATTAATAAAGGGTGAATTGTATAATAATAAAAAAAGAAAAAACAAGCATATTTTATTGAAGGTTTTATGAAGATCAAATTTTAAAGGAAAAAAAAAACATATATTATTAAATGTTTTACGAAGGTAAAATTTTAAAGGGGGTTTCTTTTAAAGAATGGGTGTTTTTTTATTCCACATGAATGTGACACTATGCACACTTGCTCAAAATTCTCCAAAAGATAACCTTTGCTCAAAATTCAGCATGAGTTTGATTGACTTAAAATCTATATGCCTAAACTATCTTTTATGGAAAATGTAAAGATAATGAAAATGTATATACAAGATGAGCTATGTATTCATGGCTTGAGGTGAAGTACTAATGGAGATCAAAATGAACCCAGAAAAGTGAGAAATGGATAATAGGGTCATTCAACACTCAAAATTTTATAGATAAACATGTTTCTAACGAATTAAGAATCTTTATTAAAAACATGAATCTTGTGGAAACTTTTGAGAGGATTTTCTCCATAGTCAATGAGGATAAGAAAAACAAATTACTTTCTTACAACAAATTATTGTTTAATTACATAATGCTAACATTAGTCTTAAATTGCAAGTTTCTCTTTTGTTGGAATTTAACACCAAATTTTATGATAAGTGTCAAGACATGAATAACCATAATGACATTTTGTTTCAACAATTGAATGATAAGGATAAGTCTATCCAAACCTTGTGCAATTTTAATCAAATCCTTATACAAACTATAAACGAAATCATAAATAGTAAGGGGAATAAAGAAGAAGTAATTTACATATTGCAAAAGAATCCTCAAACTTGTTCTAAAGAAACTATTCCTGCATTTTTGTTACTAATTAGCAAATTGAAAGGTATTGGTTTTATGTAACTTTGCCATATTGAGGAGAATGGAGGTGGACATATATCACCATAATATTTTGGGTGATTTACCACCCCAAACATTCCATGACATCCCATTAACATGGCCACTTCTATGATCAATTATGTGAATGTTACAATGTCTATGAAAACATCCTTAGAAATGTCTATCAAAATTTCAAAAAAACTTACGAAAACATCTTAAATTATGCTATTTGATCAAATATGTATG
>LPNX010721919.1:695575-716211 GCA_001517045.1 Pseudotsuga menziesii | reverse complement strand
TATGTATATATATATATATATATGTATGTATATATATATATATATGTATGTATATGTATGTATATGTATGTATATGTATGTATATGTATATGTATATGTATATAACCCAATTTCATTTAATGTTTCTATTCAAAGTAATATAGGATTTTATTATCACTCCGGAAGGAAACTTGGAAATCAATTTCCCATGGGGACTAGGCTAGGAAACTAACAACATGGACAAGGCCTTGGCTTCCTAGCAAGGACTCCAGATTGCCAAGAATTAAGGAATCACCGAGCTCACTATTCTAGGAGACTCGAGAATAATTATTCAAGCCATGACCGAGAACTCTCTTCCTAATCAAATGCACCTCAAGCACCTAATCCAAAAAATCAATTTTCTTTCTCTCTCCTTCTTTAAAATCGAGTTCTATCATGTCTTGAGGAAAAATAATAAAGAAGCTAACCGAGCAGCGAATTCGAGTTCCTCTCTAAGTTTTGGAGAGCTAAAAAATCAGTGGGACTAACTCTCTTTATGTTCCTCCATACGACAGGGGCTCCATCCATGGAGCCTTTCCCCCTGTGGGCCCTCCTTTCTATGGCCCTTGACTCATGTTTGCTAGCATCCAAGGAAGGTGGAGTACAGATGGCACCTGGTCACTCGTTTGAAGGCAGGATAGGTTTAAAGGTGAAATACAGTGAAGTACCCTCACCTGGTGAGAAACTGTTGTTTGTATCATCGAAGTAGGGTGAAGGAGTGAGATCTCAGCTGGTTTGTTGGATCGCATGCATGGTGTAAATATGGTGACCATTGCATCCTTGAGATGCAACGAGTTTAAACAGTGGAGGGGTAGGGAAGGAGGCACCATCATCTTGCTGAATGTTTGCGTGGTGAATAACTTGGAAGTGCAGGATCTGTGCTGATGTGTCATGAACGGGAATAAAATATTGGTGCTCAGTATGGAAGTCGGGTCTGCATCCTCCAATGCGTCCTCTCCTCCTAGGTTTGTTTTTATCAGGGACCTGAAGAATGATGTCAGGGTATTGCAAGATAAAATTCAAGCAATCGGGAGGAAGGAATTTGGAAAACATGGATAAAGACTTGGCGTATCTGCGGAAGAAAATCAGTCACAAAGTGAGGAAGGCCGAGAATGCGGTCATTGGTTTGATAACGTAATTGGAAATCGAGGTTGAAAAGCTCTCCCTGAAGCTTGTCAAGCATGATGCTCCTCCCAAACCAGGTTCTTCATCCAGCTTTAATGACAAATTCAACTAAATTGAGAGAATTGGTCTGCTTTTTGTGTTGTTGTGGGCTTCTTTGGTCATAAAAAATGATTCACTATTTGGCTATTTACAATTTCCTTCACCTCCATTAAGGCTGGAGGAAGAGCAAGAGCCATTTTAGAGAGCTTGTCAGCTTGGAATTTAGTTCTTTGTAAATATGGTGAAAAGTTATTGACTCAAAAGATGCCATTTGTTCTCTTAATATTTTCAACAGATGTTGGAAATCTGCAGAATTTATATGTATTTTTTTGTTTTCCCAATATATTGTCATCTTTGATTCCCCGAAGAGCTTTAAATTCTGAGCTTGTTTTTCGAGTTCCAATTGGAGGACTGACCAAGGTGCTACTAGTTCTGCTTTATTGTTTGTGTCTTGACCCAGTGCAAAGGTAATATCAAATTTTGTAGAATCATTGCGGTATAAAATTCCTCCAACACCACTGAAAGGAGGTTCACCTTGACTTGCTCGATCAAAAAAACCCCATGGACTGGCTTTGTCTATTTTCGGTGCTTTGAGTACTCTTGTTGGTTTTGGATTCGGTATTGCTTGATGTTCCATCAGCTTCTGCAAGAACACATTGACAGTTATTTCTGTAGGTGTTCATATGTCTTTTTTTGTAGAAGAGGATTTGATTGGATTGCTAACTCAACTAGATTGTTGAGCTAATCTACTAATTTTTCTTGTTCAATTTATTTATTATTTTAATTTCAATAGAAACATAATTTAATGATTAAATTAGATGCATCATGGTTGGAACATATACAATAGTTAATTATTGCAAATTGTAATAAATAATTTAGAAATTATGCATTAGAGGAATTTTAAGGTCTAAAATGGGTCTCCTAAGGAAAATAATAAAATAATAGTTAAAATAATAAAATAATATTAATTAATTTGGGAGGAAAAAAGAAAAAAAACTTTTTGTGTTCGTATTTTCGACATATCTCCCTGTGTTTTTACTCAAATTTCAATCGGGAGAGCTCATTTGATGTGGAATTTGATTCTGCATCCAACGAGTACCCGTACTGCATACTTTTGGTAGACCTCGCTACCCCAAAAATAAGAAATACTTGAAAAAACGTGATGATGATGTCATCATCACATTTTTTAGGTATTTCTTGTTTTTGGGGTAGCGAGGTCTGCCAAACGTATGCAGTGTGGGTACTCGTTGGATGCAGAATCAAATTCCACATCAAACGAGCTCTCCTGATCGAAATTTGAGTAAAAACACAGGGAGATATGTCGAAAATACAAACAAAAAAAGTAGTTTTTATTATGACAAATATGTCAATTCAACCATTATGGTTGACTCATTTTATTGGAATTCTATTGGTTCCTGAATTCCAACTCACAAGAACTTATTGTTGGCGCGTTTTCTTATAAGGCCCTTTTTAGACCCCAAATTTCCTCTAATGCCTTCAAATTTATTTTACCAACAAATGAAATTCAAAATTATGATTATGAAAAGCTAATGAGTTAAATTAATTGAACTGATAAACACCCTTTAGGAAATGGGTGTTACAACAACAGATGAAAAAAGGGTCCCAATCCCTCTCAAATAGCTCCTACTCCCATTGGAGATAAATAAACTGACACAAAAGGTAAGAAGATTGAGAGACATTGTAATTTTTATGGGCAAGTTGGTCATTAGAATTCTAAATGTTTAAAGAGGATGGAATTCTTAGATGTATAAATGCAAAAGCACACCATCAATCTTGATTCTTCTTATTCTAACTCTTCTTTCATGGACCTACACTTCCTGCTTTTGGTTTTTTGTTCAATGTAACATCTACTTCTTATTCTCATGAGTGACTTATTGGTTTGGAACATCTTATCATATGACTAATGATAAATCCATTTTTTTCTGATTTTAAAGAATGCAATACCAAACAAATATTTGTTGGTGATGATAGATCTCTTAGTGTTGTAGGGTTTGGAACAATTCAACTAGATGTGGTCATTTCCATGATGTATTATGTGATCCGAGTCTTTCCCACAACCTATTATTATTATATCAAATCACTCATTCAAGTGAATGTAAAATGATAGAATTTGAACCTCACCAAGTTCTAATAAATGATTTACAAGATTATAAGTATTTATTAGCAATTGGTAAATTGATTATTGTAGTGTACCTTACCCTAAATCACCCCACTAGGGTCAAATACACTATGATTATAACATGGAAATGGTTGATTCTAAGTAATCCACTGAGAAATAAGATTCTCTAAGGCTACGACAACATGCCACAAGCCAAACAAATAAAAACAATCATCCATTAAAATGAACACGACCCTTCCAATGCACACTATTCCCCAAATGTACATGCAATGCAATGTATTTGTAACATGAATACAACTAGGTCTAAGTAACAGTGCCACATGTAACTTAAATATCATTAACGCACCTATGGGAAGCTTTGCATTTCCATTTAACCAAATGATAAATTCATATCCACATATGTTAATAAAATTTCATATTTACGACAACAAGAAAATCAACATTTCAACATTCCAATAAATCATACTTATAACACCAAAATACACCAAAATTGTGGCACTAATCCACAACCATTAAACCCATACTATATCATATCATGAAGTTGTGATTGATAGGAATATCATTAAAATAAACACCAAATCTAATGGTTTCCACAAAACATAAACCAAAAAGCATTTGCTAACTACAATAACGCATAAACAATTCTACTACGCGAGCTGCCAATTTAACACTATTAGTTAAACCACATAACATAAGAATATAATAAAATATGAAACATACAAAATCAAATATAAAACCAGCCTCCATGGACATGTATGCAACAAAAATCCACAATAAATAATTTCCAAATAAAATACTTATCTATGAAGGGCTCCAGTAGCTTCAATGAGACAACGTTCCACCCATCCTTATACACAATCAAGCCAAATACTTGAACAGTTCACCCTCAGTCCGAGGACATGGATACACACTCTATGGAACACTCAAATCATATCTCAACAAAGAATACTTAGGACACAACCTGAGAAACACAACACATTCCCTCACCACTTATTTGCTCTACATCAACACTTCCTGGTGCAATGTGATTCCCTTCACTAATCCAGTCCCTCAGGACATCACCATCCACCCTCAGGAATCACACGATAATAATAAGATAGATAACCTAGATATAAAGCATAAAGCATGTAGATTTCTCCCCCCAAAATGGATACCCGAAGCCTCTCCCCAACAACAATAGATAATGAGATTTATATAGCTTAAGTTTCCCTTCCTTGGACATGATTCATGTGAATCCAAATTAGCCCCCTTTGCTTGGGATATTTACAAATTCTTTTGTAAACATAGTATTTTGGTTACAAATTGTTTAAATATGACATGGTTTTTTTAAACCATGTGCCAATACATCCAATGTTACAAGCAAACATAGCATAGGATTGGCGGCCACATTATAAGATATGATAAATATGACCCAAAACCAAATAACCAACCAAATATATATTAAGGTTATAAGAAAAACCATGTGGGGTTCGTTGAGTTTGGTGGCATGTCCCCGCTTTGGCATATTCCAAGGTTTTAACCATATGACCCTTTTTTCGCTCATAAAAAATAGGTACTAACCTTGAATAAAAGCAGCCCCAAATTATGGAAAGCAACATAGTGTAGGTGAGATGGTGAAGGCGTAGTGCTAGATCGTGGGAAGTCGCGGATTCAACTCAAATCACCTCCAACAATATTTCGTAAATACAGTTGATTTCTGACGAATGAGTAATGCCACGTGTCCAAATATGGTTGTCTTGTAGTGTCCAGTTAGTTTCCACATTTTGATATACCAGTGGCCCATGCAAACGCCAACTGGATTCCACTTGTACCGCCAACTCAATTGCCACATCACCATTTCTACCAACTGGGGTGCCAACTAAGCTCTGCAATATTCCATGTGGCGCTCTATGGGGTTTCCACATCAAAATTGTACATGACACATGGAACTATTCCAATGGTACCATGTGGTATCCTTTTTCCATTTCTACACAATAAATTATTGTTCCATCGAAACTTCATAGTTTAATATCATGGTCATACGGAGTTTGTTTGAGGCGAAACAAATATCGCCAGAAATCTCTTATCAAGATATACATGATGATGATGTCCATTGTGGAATTCAAGCACTTTCATTCTGGAGCATCTTCAGATCCTCATGGATCACACATGACATGGAATCCTATCAAATCTTAAAATCACATAAGCTAATATATTTTATGCGCATCAGTTTACTGATACAAATCTCATGTATTTGTAATGTCATGTAAACACGATGTATTTGAAAACACAACCATGCATAAGGAAAGCCAATGGAATTATAGTTAATGAGAAAGTGAGATTCCATCACATGCGATCAAGTGTGATCAACACGACACAATGATGAATCAAGGTATACATTTCATTACAATGTAATCCACTCATGTCACCATTTTCAATCCTCTTAAGCATTTCAAAGACATCATCTATATCAAATTAGTTAAGAAATGCATGCTTGAATACAAAGTTGAAAGTATGCAATTTCAAAAAAGGAGGGTCCCCAAGTCTTTCAAATTGGGTCTAGTTGAGGCCTCAACAATCCCTATCTCATGCTCTTAGCTCCAACCATGAGAAATCCTCCTACAAGCTTACAATTGCCAAGAAACAAACAATTATACCCCAATTGAAGTCAAAATTGTCAAATCCCAATGTAATGGGATTTGAACCCTAAACTAGAATAAAAAAATTTGCATAAGCGTGTCTAGTAGCCAATATGATTACATGTTAACAATTGGATGGGTTTATCCTCCATAGGATTTTGTGTGTGTTTATTTTATATTCTATTTAATTCTTTATTTGTTTTATTATTATTATTTTGCATAATGCATTTCATATGGAAACCCATTGGATACTTATCCTCACTTTGATGATGGTACCCAAGGTAAACTATATTATTTAGGGCTCAAGTCCACGTCAAAAATCAACAATTGAGTTATGGAGATAGAGAACATGTCATAAAGTGGGATTTGAACAAGGGTGGGGGAGGATAACAACTCTTCTATTAGAAACACAAGATAAACCCAATTGACAAACACACATGCCAATGAATTCCTCTTGCACACTAGAAGCCCTTGAATGGGAGAGGCTATAATACTAATTGCTATAAACATGAATAACACATACTTGCACAAGATGTATGTAGATATATTTGTAATAAATGTTTAATAATTGTTAAATTGATGGATCGTACAAAGATAACTATCATAGTATATTTTCCACCACTGCATTAGTGTGACAATTGAGAAAAACTCTAGGAAGTACTGGCTACTACAAAAGATTTATTAAAGGATAATGCACAGATCATAGTCCCAATGGAAAAATTATTAAATAAATATAGTAACTTATTGTGTAATGAAGAATGTTAGTAGACACTCAACATTTTGAAGGAAAAGATGGTTACAATGCCTATGTCTATATTGGTGAAAGTAATTCCATGTGCATGTTGATGCTTCCTCCATTTCTTTGGGTGCAGTACTCGCTCAGCTAGGAGTGGGGTACATCGATCATCCTATAGCATTTGCTAGTAGGAAATTTCCTAGAACAGAGAGAAATTATACTATGATGGAACAAGAAGGATTAGCTATGGTCTATGATTTGTAAAAATTTGGGCATTATTTGTTAGGAGGTCCTTTTAAAATGTTCACTGATCATTCTTCTTTGAGGTACCTGGTCAACAAGCCAGTGTTGGCGGGGGGTGGAATATGCAGGTCGCTATTGTTATTCCAAGAATATGACTTTGACATTATAGTTAATCTAGGAAGAATGAATGCATGGAATGACCATTTGATGAGGTTAGAAGCAAGGGAAAACCACTTAACATGGATGATAACATCCTAGATGCACAACTCTTTTCGGTGAAGATGGTGAATAGATATTTTGGCGACATTGTGAAATTTTTGAATACAGGTTTGACACCACAAGGATATACCATAGCACAAAAGAAGCAATTGGTTGTCAAAGAAATAGATTATCAATTGATCGTAGGTTAGTTATATAATCCAGGACCAAATGAAATCTTAAGACAATGTGTTTTGGAGCATAAGCGCCCTATGATATTGGATGAAGCTCATGATGGTGTTGCAGGAGGCCACTACATAGGAAAAATCACAACACAAAAAATATTGAGGGTACGATTGTGATGGCCAAGCTTGCATAAAGATGCCAAGGATTATTGCAGATATTGTGATGTTTTCCAAAGAATTGGGAAACAATCATGAAGGGATGAGATTCCATTAGCACCACAGGTGACATTGCAAGCTTTCAACAGGTGGGATGTTGATTTAGGGGGTCCAATCAACCCACCTATGAAGAGGTTAGGAGCATGATATATTATCACTGCTGTAGACTATCTAACTAGACGGGTTGAGGCCAAACTAGTAAAACATTGTATTACTATGAAGTTTTTATTCCAAAATGTAGTTACCAGATTTGGATGCCCTTGAATTCTATTGAGTGACCAAGGAACTCACATTGTAAACAAGATGATTGAAGCTCTTACACAAGAAATCCAAATATATCATCGAAAGAGCACCCCATACCATGGAACTCACATTGTAAACAAGATGATTGAAGCTCTTACACAAGAACTCCAAATATATCATCGAAAGAGCACCCCATACCATCTGCAAGCTAATGGAATTGTCAAAGCTTTTAATAATATTTTGGATCATTCTTTGATTAAGGTTTGTAATGTGAACTGCGACGTCTAGGATTTGAAGGTGCCTATAGTTTTATGGGCTTATAGGTCAACTTGTAAGAACTTGGTAGGTTAGACACCCTTCAAGTTGGTATATGGGAACGAAGTTATCATGCCAATGGAGTATAGTGTACGCAGTTTGAGAATTAGTTCCTTCACCGAGATGTAAACCACTAGTGCAGTAGAAGAAAGGTTGTCGCAGTTACTGCAGTTAGAAGAAGACAAATTTCTTGCAGGATTTCATCAACAAATTCATAGGAAAAGGGAAAAGGATGCAGTTGAATCTTTTGGAAATTCCTTTTGAAAAAAGAATCTATAATTTATTTAACTTAGAGGAGATTGAAGATGGATCTCATTTCTAAGATTCCCTTCATACAATGATATTAGATGTAATGATATTGATATTTACACTTGAAATTTGCTTCATGAAATGCTAAAGCAGCCAACCAAACTAAACTTCAAGATTTATCGTGAATTTAAGATTGGATTAAAAAATTGTCAATATAAGTTATTTTGGGATATAAATTTCTTAGTTTTTTTGTTCACTTTCTCTAGGTCATAAACACCAAGTTGGTCTAAAAGACATTTAAAAACATCATCAATGTCTTACTATAACAAGCCCATTCCATTTTAACAGTTATTTTAAATTAAGATGGGGTAAGTTTGTCCATCTAAACAATTTAAAGATTGGAATCCCTTTGAGAATTAGCAATATATATAAATTAATAATTGATTTCAAATATCATATTTTAATTTTGATCTATCTTGTTTTTCTAAGGGAAACCTCGTACAGAAACTGAAGGGATGCTTCTCCAAATTTGTGGATGACATGCGCAGTAAACCCCTTGGTGTAATCCCTTGAATTATATACTAGTCGCCCTTTATTGACTATTTTCCATTCCATAAACCTCCAAATATTCCTTTCCATACGTAAAATAGTGCCAAAGTTAAATTGTTAGCCAGTTCGGTTTATCAAGTATTTGATTGTATATTGATGTGATAGAGATGATTACGAGATGAGGTGATGTGATATAATTTGGGTTTCATGAGTAACTTATTCTAGACGTGTTATTCCCATATGATGAATAATACTATGTCGCATAATACTATGCTACAAAATACTATCCTATATATAGTTTATTTTATGATGGGTCGCCTCTTTGAGAAATAGACATTTGTTGTAGAATTGTGAGCTAATTGAAATATATTTAATTCAAATTATTTCATGGGATGGATTGATGTTGCAAAAACTTCTCAAAGATTCTTTTGAAAATGTCATAGCACAAATTCAAAGGGATTGAGAGCATGCCTCTTACAACATGACACAATAAGCACGGTGGAATGTGGTTGAAGGAAGCCATTAAATCAAGTGGATGAGTACAAAACTCAAGTAAATTGGCCACTTCTCATAAATTCCATAATTAACAAAAATATGTCAGTGATATGTAGGAATTTTGTTGCAGAATTCTAAAGTTCTATAGGACTATGTAGCATGGAATATTTGAGATAATTTTGTATTTAAATAAATAATTGTAGCCTTGGATAGGTTACATGGCCAAATCTAACAAGAGATAGAACTATATTTCATTAATTAGTATATTGTAATTCCAATTTTTCATATAGTCTAAGATCAAAAAATTGTTTTGACTTGCTTGATGTGAAAAGTGTTTTGTTTTGTTTTGAGGTATTCAACAATTTGTGTATGTAAAACCCCAACCATTGACATTAGTTTAAGTATAAATACGATATTGTAGGGGTGAAAATATCAATTGATATGTAAAAATAAAAAGGAATATGTGCCTTGTAATTTAATGTAGGTGATGGATGACAAGTGTGTCATCCACCACCTAAATATGAAATTAAGTAATATATGAAATGAAGTAATAAAAGTGGGTAATACCAAGAGGTGGGAGTCAGATCCTTATTGCTTGATTAGGAGGTTTGTTTCATGTTTGTGTTGGTTTTCTGTTGTTTGTGAGTGCACTTGTTGGAGAGGAAGGTTAAGGAGGAGGAGTTTGTTGTATAGACGTTCAAGATAGAGAAAAGAGTAAGGTCTCACCTAGTCTGGGATAAGGTTAATTTTGAGGGTTCAGAAGCCTCAAGTTCTGTTGTAGGTTGGGTGGGTGGAGAAATTCCCTTCCAATTTTGGTTGTTGCTGATATAGGAGTTTGTGCCTAACAGAGAAAAAGGTCTCCACGCAAAATTGGCTAAGTTGGGAATCGATCAAGTATGTAGAGTTTCTTCTCTTTGAGTTATCATTTCTTGAATTTTTCTATATGAGTTGTATTAGAATCGTTAATTGATTTATTAAAGGTAATGAATCCAATTATCATTAGACACCTAGTAGATTAGTTCTTTTATGAAATTATCTCAAGGAATCTACAATTTAATTATGTTAAAATATGCATAGTAAAAATGGTTGTTACTTTTGGTAGCATAGCCGTAGATCCAATGCTTGGGCCTTGATGGCCATAACCATGCATAAAGATAACCACTACTCGATATTTCGACTTGATGAATCTCTAAAATAATTCACATCGATCATTTCAGCAGCCCCATAGCCAAAACGACACCACTTTCAATAATATTTTAGTGTGTGTTGGGAGGGACTTCAACTGTTAGCCTTCTATTGGTGAGGGATTTGTTGTGTGCTCTGAAATATTCACCCATTTTATTGGGTTCAGTAAGGGATTTCACTACCAAGCTCATCATTAGCAGTATTTTTCTTCTTTAACTCTATTATTGCTCTAAGATCTTAATTCAGGGTTTGATCGATCTTAATTTGCCATTAACCCCAAATTTTCTAGCATTTTTTCTCCTTAGAAGTGATAGGTTTATGCATGTACAGATCAAGATTTTATTTATTTCCATAATATCATCTAACCTTAATGATCAATATTTCTTTATGGATTATTGCCTACATTTTTTGTTTCTTTTTCCTTCAATTTGTCCAAATAATTTCTCTCAAGAACTAACACAATTGTGACTGATTGTTATTTTTTAATGTTGTTGTAAAATTATAGATGGATGATAATAGTTTTCATTTCTCGTATTTCTCACGAGAATTTGGGTTCATGAATGGATTCCAAGTCTAGTAGGCCTTGCATGGGAAACTTTGTTAAATTGTGAACCATTGCAATAAATTGGTACATAGAAACAAAACCAAAGAATCCAACCATGTAGGAATAGTTGACAAAGTAAATAGTCAAAGGTGAATTATTAGACATAAAAGTACACTTATTTATATTAGACTGGTCTAATCCAAGAAAGAATAAACTAGCATTTGCACCTAACGGTGCAAAAAGTCGTCATAATAAGGGGGCGAGGTGGAAGTGATTATGTAAAGTGTAAGGAAGCACATAAAACAATGAAATTAAAAAATGTATGAAAGAAAGTGGAGAAATTCCTTATGGGATACTAAAGAGATATAGGAAATGCCTTATGGTATATAGGAATGTTTTATTTGATAGCAGTGTATAAAATGTTTTTCTTTTTATATCAATGAAAAATCAATGCTCCAATGAGAGATCCTTTACCACTAGAAGGCAACTAGTTGAAGTCCCTCCCAACACATGCTCGATTCCTAAAATTAGTTCCATTTTGGCTATGGGACCACTAAATTGCTTGATGTGAATAGACTTGGAGCTTAATTCACTTGAAAGATCGAGAAATGGATATCTTTAGGAATTGTTATGGGCCTCAAGCACTAAGTATTACAGCCTATGACTTTTATACCAAATTAACAATCCTTTTTACTAATAATGTTTTAAAACTAATTAAATGGTAGATTTATTGAGACAAATTCATAAAACAACTAATCTATGAGGTGTCTATTGATAGTTGGATTCATTATCTTCAAGAAACCAGTTAACAATTCTAACACAACATAAATAAATACAAAAAATTCAATGAACATCAACCCAAAGATAATAATCTCTACTTACCTAATCAATGACTATTGTCCTTTGCTAGGCATCTACTAGTTTATCAAGAAAAACAGGCTGGGGGACAATTCTCCACTCAACCAACCCTCAATAGAAGCTGAGGCCCCCAAACCCTCAACAATTAAACCTATTCTAGACCATGTGAGACCTTACTCTTTTCTCTATCAAGATGATCCATGTGAGACCACCTCCATAATCTTCCTTGCCATTATCCAGATGATCCCGCTCATCATGACACAAGCCCTCTACTATAACTATTCGTGGATCATATAATAGGCATCAAATTTTCTCTAGGAATTTTGTGTGGCTTAGCCATCCTCCCAACTTCCGGTAAATGTGTAGCCTCATTAGAATTAACTGGAGTATGGGCCTCATCAGAATTAACTGGAATCTAGTTATTAGTACATTGATATCATTATACACCATGCACATCAAAAGGTTGATATTTCCTCCATCCTTATGCACCCTTAAGGCATCGAAATCCCTTCTCCATCTGCCTAAATCCCAGATAGAGTACCTCAAGCCGTGGAATTCCAGCAGTAGAGTTAAGATCAATTGGCATAGATCTAATTGTTGATTTTTTCCATGAACCCATAAAGTGCTTGTTGCAGCCACTCTCATTCTTGGTTTTGGCCCCCCACAAAATATTAGAATTATTAGCCTCTTTAGGGTCTTTAAGTGGATCAACTAAAAGAATTTTCCACTCTCCACAAATTAACAATCATTAGTACTTATTCTTAGATAATAAGATACCATGAAATCCATTGCGAATAATAATGCACTATAATTGTCCATCATATGTGATCATGGAGAATGACTCATCATGAGTTAAAAATTTCAATCGAATGTATCATCGTAAATCATCATGGAATAATATGCCTCATAAACCAAGTTTTACTTATCATGAAATACCAACATGAATTAATTAAGAATTATACTCAATACCAAATCACATGAATCAACCAACCCACGATATCCTCATAAAATAATCAAGCATCCTATTGAATTGATATGTCATGAAAGAGCATAATGAAGTAACGACGTATTATAAAGTAAAGCACCCTACTAAATATAAACATGAAATGACAATATATCATAAATTATGTGTCATTTGTCACCAAATACCATGATGAAGTAACGAAGTACGATATTGATTATCCAGATGAAATAACAAGGTTTAAATGGAGTATCTCATGCCCGAGTCTGTAAATCTACTAAAAATGAAAAGGAAACTTGTGATTCATTGAGACAAACATATCTTACTCTAATCTTTACTTGCTAGAAATGATTATTTTTGGAACTAGAATTACTAATAAGTTTTGCATTCATGGCTTGTCTCACTTTAATTACTGATGCATGTTTCATATTGGGAAACTATAAACCTGTGCATGGAAGACACATGCCAACATCTAAATGTTTCTCGTTGCTTCACATTTCAGTCTTCTTGGGTGCTCCATGATAAATCTTCATTACACAATACAACTTTGATTTAGTGCATTATGGGAAACAAACTCACTACTTTTGGCACCATTGTTGAGGAGGCTCTAAAATCACCAAGGGATAAAATGCTTGTGATAATACGGTTTCATTGTGAAGGGGGAAGGAACCAAAGATCTTGAGTATTTCTTTTTGCGTTGTCTCTCTTTGGTTTCAATTAAGGTTTTCCATGCTGAAGGGGAGAAGGAACTAGAATTTCTAATTGTTTTTCTTTGTAGTGGACATAAATGCAATAACTCTCTTTTACTGTAGACTGTAGTGGCATTCAATAGATTTATTTCATTAAATTGCATGCCTTGGTGTAGGGATGAGCTATATCCGTTTTATGCAAAACAATTTTGAAAAGAGGTACATGGTAAGGGACAAATATCCCATAGGAGGATAAGACTGAGAAGAATAAAATAAAGAATAACCTATGAATACCTTCGACCTTGAATGTTTAGTTTGAATTTGTGGGTAAGTTATCTCCCTTATACTCATTAAATAAATATCCATGCCATTCATTTTTTTTTCTATGCCCAATCTCGAGCATGCACAATCCAACTTTTGGTTTAGGGGTAGTTTTTCATAGAAGATCACTCCACTTCTCCTTTTGTTCCTTGTTGGAAACCATTTCTCTATTTTGTTTTTTAAAGTTAATGATAACATACAAACAAAAAACAAAAAATAGGGTCAATTGGTTTTGCATGCATTTCACTTGCCTAGTTGTGAATTGACTCTTGACCTCCTAATTCAAATATGATGGTTCAATAAGTGCACATATATATAAGAAGAACATGGGTACATTCTGCTACGTAATGGTATATGTTATTACCTTATCTTGCTAAATTTTAGGTTGTCAAAAAGTCATTTATTACTTCCATATAATTTATGATTTTTTAATTTTAGATTTCTGAGAAATCATCTATATTGTTAATATGGAAATCATTATATACATTTAATCACATATGTAACAATTGTAAAGAATGCCATGAAAAAAATTTGTTGTTAGCAAACTACCTCGGTTAGGCTCAATCATAATTTCCTGCCACCTAAATTGCAAGCCTCCATTCAATACTCAATATAAAAACACACATAGTCTCTTTGTTCTTGAAGGTATAGTTACTTGAAATATTAAATGCATACTATATCAATCCGTTGATGTTCAAATTGTTGTTAGTCACATGAATAGACTAGGAAGAATATGACACAGATCCATGAACAATTTTTTCGATGCAGAGGAACGTGAGGAATAAGTATGTTTTATCAGCTAAAGGAGGCTATGATAGTCACATAAATCACCTCCAAGTATGAATTATGAACATCTTTGCATTTCAATTATTTAGGGGTTAATCAAATGAATGAACCATGAATGATCGCTCTCAAAACTTGGTATCCTCCAACATGTCGATAATGACCAATACAAGTCTTATCTCCACAACCATGAAATCATCCAACCTCTTATAGGAAACAATACCATTCTTCCATTATCAACAACAACGATAACCACAATGTTCCACTCCTTAGTGGACTTGAAAAGCTTAACATTGTTGACCACAACAACATCAACAAGCATTGTTGTCTCTCTTCTAACAAAACAAAGACCTACAAGAGTCTCTTGCTAATTCGTTAGGATACGAACTACCTACCAAGATTGCATGGATTCCGATAGAAAATGAAATGGTAGTAATAAATGAGTTATGTAGATCATGACAACTCGAGCTCGATGCATAAATTGTTAATGAGCAATATGAGTAAGAACAAGTGCATAAATCGGCCCTTTTAGGCCAAAAATGATGACTTGGCCTAAATTTAAATGTTCTAGGGAAGCCCTCAAAACATCGTGTTAAAATTATCTTAAATAGAGGTGTTAAACGTTGCAACATTTTCTTTACCTGGGGTTAGGAATTGCATTTCTATTTATGCGGAGTTTTAATCTCATATTAGGTTGCATTCATAGAACAATATTAGTTAAAACTCACTGTAGAGGGAAGGAATCCTTTATACATAATTCCTTAATTATCTTGATACTTTGATAGCTTTTCTAGAAACTATGTAATACGCATTTCATTCAAGATTGATCTCAACTCCTTTTGAATCATTTTGAGTTGATGAAATTGCTACAAAGGTGGTCATAATAGTTTTATTTTGACTGGGAAGTGGAGAAGTTTCAAAAACTATTTTGAGGGGATATGGTCCACGTATTGTAGTTTTATCCTAACTTGAATCACTTCATTTTGATATCATACATAAAAGCTATGCCCAAAATAATGACTACTTGTTCCAAAATCTCCATTGTTAAAAATCAGCATTCTAGAATAATTCTTACCACATTTTACATGTCAATTCAAAGTACTTTAAAAATACATTTCTACTGAAGATAGCTCTATGAATCTAGTTTCATATCCTAACAGAAGCATGTCATACTGACATTTGATGAAAGAGTTGTGCCAAAAATACGCACCATTGATGAAAGCATGAAATTCTAAAGATCTCTATAATTTGCACTGTATCCTAGCATAATAGTTTTTTTTGAGGGGGAAATGGAGAAATTTCAAAAAGTATTTTGAGGGGATATTGTCCTCAAATTCTAGTCCTCTACTCAATCGAACCACTTCATTTTGATGTCATGCATAAAATTTATGCCAAAAATAAAGAGTACTTGTTTTAAAATCTCCACTATTAAAAATCAACATTCTAGAATATTTCTTAGCATATCTGGCATATCAATTTAAAGTAGTTTAAAAATATGTTTATATAGAAGAAAATCTACTAATCTAATTTCATATCCCACTAAAGCATGCCATTCTAACCTTTGATGAAAGGGTTGTGCCAAAAATAGTCACCATTGATCAAAGCATGAAATTGTAAAGAGCTTTGTAAGGTAGAATGTATCCTAGCATCTTTGACATAGAAATTCAACTCACTTTCAAAACCTATATTTACTGGACATATCCCTAGGAACTTACTTCATTCTTCCTATTTTTATTGGACATATCCCTAGGAGCTTACTTCATTCTTCCTTTTAAATCACTTCAATGTGATATCTTACTAAAGGTTATGATCAAAACACTTTTTGGTAGCCTACGTTGGTTACCACTCCAACATGTTTGAAAGAAAACACTTAATGAATTAGCACTCCAACATGTTTGAAAAAAACCACTTAATGAATTAGCACTCCAACATGTTTGAAAGAAATGACTTAATGAATTCCTTTTAGATGTAGTGTATAAGCATGGTTTGTAATCTTTCTTTGAATGTAAGAAGAAATTCCTCACATCTCTTTTGGTTCCATAGTCTCACCTTATATTGTGGAACACGTGCTAGTAATTTTTGTAGTTGGCTAAAGACCAATAAGGTCAAACTTAGTTATGTTCATTTAGGAGAAATGATTATTGAAGGAGTTCTATGAGTTTCTATGGAAAGGGAAAATCCACCAATGACTTTAAAAGTGCAATCCTGAACAAGAGCAATTCCTTATTTTGGAGTAGAGGATCATGGGAACTTGTTGTAGAATTGGAGAATATACATATGGAGGACATAAGACCAAGGGGATTCTCTATGGGGTCCAGAGATAAGGAAATTGATTTTGAAACATTTGCGTCATTCAAAGGTTTGGACATTTTCAAGTCAAATATGGGTTACTTCATTTAGCTCAAGCCAATGACAACAAGGAGAGTTTGAGTTATTTTCAATGAAGAGGAAGTTTATAAAAAGTTGTCCGGGAATTCTATTAGTAGCGGAAATTCTATGAAGATCGTTATGACAACATTGGAAGAGACTCTAAGCATGAGTTTTAATCAATAGAGTTTATGAGCATCATGTTTCCCAATACTTTGACAACAAAATAGGATGATAGAAGATGGCGTTGCTTAGTTGTTGGAGAAATGTGAAACATGATGAATTAGCTAGAAAATTGCAATAAAGTTTCACCACCTATACATCCATTGAATTCAAGAAATGAAATATTTTCCTCAAGGAACCAAATGCATTGCTGAAGAATTTACAAAGTAAAAATAAATCAATACTCTTATAGTGAAAAATCTCCATCCGACATTCTGAGATAGTGAATTGCTTCAAAACCGACTTGTTGGTGAGCACCCGTGTGCAATAAAAATACAAAACTTCCAACATGTTAAATAATTAAAAAACTCATCATCAACCAAGATTCAACTCGTAATGTAAACCAGATTGCAACACCCAAAACTAAAGTTTCAAACATTGTACTTAATAAATATTCCAGCCTTGTCAAGCAAAGCGATGATAATACCAAGTGTTTTTATAACTAGGCCAACCACTGCAAAAGAATCCAAAATCAGCAATACTATATGGGATATCCAAACACAAGGCTGCAAGGTCGGCTAAGGAAATAGGGTTGGCTGGAAATGTTTATATATAAGTATTCCTATTTGAGCATCCTAAGCTCAAACACAATACTTCTAATTCTTTTGTTGGTGATTAACTATTTGGAAATCTGATCTCTGCCCCATCTTCTCTTGGCCAATATCCATTTCGAACCATTTCGAAAAGAAGTCTTTTTGTTGAGTGCTTCTTATTGATAAGCTGCATCTTCTCTTGGCCAATATCCATTTCGAACCATTTCGAAAAGAAGTCTTTTTGTTGAGTGATTCTTATTGATAAGCTGCTGTATTTGCAGGAAAGGGTACATACCCACCTACCTACTGAACAGCAGTGACTGAGTTTGCAAACAAGGCCAAACCGCCCCCATTGTCTTACATTCATGGGTTTTCAGTTTTCTGATGATATTTACTGAGCAAGAAAAAAAACAGATGTCTCTGGAACCAGATTCCACTCCCAGCGGTGTCCCTTCCCCATTGGTCTCTGTAAACAATATGTTCACGATTGCCACGGAATCACAGGTTTCTAATGTAGAACAAGGCAGCGGATCAAATTGTAAGAGCCTCGCTGACGGTCTAGAGAGCCTCTCTGATGGTCTATTGGCTTCACTGAAAGCAAAGGAAGCAGCGAATAGAAGGTTTGAAGCCGCAGCATGGGTAAAGAGCATGGTTGGGTCTTTGGATATACCGTGTAAGCCATCCGAGGAGGAGTTTTGTGTTTTCTTGAGAAATGGGATCATTTTATGTAACCTTGTCAACAAGGTTCAACCGGGAGCAGTGTCCAAGGTCGTTGCAAATCATGTGGAGGAAAGACGGTCTTTATCTGTCTATCAATATTTTGAGAATGTTAAGAATTTTCTTGTAGCTGTTGAAGAGATGAAGTTGCCTGCTTTTGAGCAGGAAAGCTTGCAGCCGGGTTCTACTTCTACTGCAAAGATTGTTGACTGTATCTTGGCGCTCAAGGCTTATTATGAATGGAAACAGTGTGGAGGAAATGGCCCTTTGAGGACCCTTATGGTTCCAAGAAAGACACGAAATTTACTTCAACAGTCCACTCCTTGTGTGCCTGTGCCTGTGCCTGTAAAAGCACCCGAAACTTTGTCAAACCCATCAGTTGGAAACATTGACAAGGGAGAGAAAAGAGTCGATGACATCGTTCAATCTAATGAATTTATAGGAGCTTGGTTAAAGCGAGTTGCTGTAGAAATAACAAGTGACAAGGAAAATGTTGACCAGAACCTTGTCGAAGCCATACAAGCTGCTGCAGAGCTATGTTACCAGAAACGTGACGGCAGGCCACGTTTATCACAAAAAACGGTGTAGAAACGGGAACGAGACGGAAAACGCAGCGTTTTCCCCAGCGGTTTATCAAGAAACGAATTTTCGTTTTTTTGCGAATTGGTTAATTTCGGGGTTTAATTTTTAGATTTTTGATAGGTAACGAGGCAAGCAAGTGTGGATAGAGTTGACATCGTGTGCTTTTGCAAGAGGATTTCAGCTGAAGTTCCAAAGATCTCCATTAAAGGTTCTGGCTTTATTGAATCAATACAACAATTCCACCGAATTCACCTACACACCAAGTGTTGGTTGATAGCAGCACATTAGTAGGACCAAGTTCATAGCAAAGGTCAAGTGTCCTCGCTAGTGAATGCTCTAAGTTTGGGGCATCATAAGTAAATTGGGGAAATGTCTTTTACTATCTAGAGATAGTAAATTGTAACGATAAACACCGTATGGACAAATGAGTAAATTGCAACGATAGACACCTTATGGACAAATGCCCAAGCTATAGTATGTTCTGTTATAGATTTCTCCAAAACCTTTTTGAAACTCCTATTCTAGTTAATATATTATAATTTTATTCATTCGTTTGTTCTGTTATAAATTTCTCCAAAACCTTTTTGAAACTGCTATTCTAATTAATATATTCTAATTTTATTTATTCATATCCTAGAAATGGGGTTATTATAGGTTGCAGTATATGTCCCATTTCCATTCTTTTCATTTGAAGATTTCAGTATTAATATCAATAGGTTTACAGAGCCCAAAACATCTAAAACAAGATCTTATCATATATATTTGTGAATAATAGTTGTGTTTTGGCAGGCTTACACGTATCGTAAACAAATCAGCCATAATATGTAAATTTATGATTCTTTGTATTATTTTTTCCTCTTTAAACTTATAATGAATTGGTTTCCATTCTTCAATTCGGAGTTGAACTAACCTGGAGTTTGTTTGTTAGTCTTTGAAGCTAAAATTAACTGGGTGAAGCTGGTTGGAGCTTAGAGTTTGAAATGTTGAACCAAGTCGAGTCACTGCTAAAATCTGCAAATTGTCATAACATTTAATTTATATATTTTAATTAATTCAATTTTTTGTTTTTCTCTCTCCTCGTTTCTTATATTTGCGAAACCTGGTAACTTCGTTTCTCGTATCGTTCTCGTTTCGTTTCCCGTTTCTCGTTTCTGGTAACATAGCTGCACAGCATGGTTCGACGCAAACACTTATGGATCTTATCATTGCTATTATTGCAGAGAATAAACAGATCAGAGAAATGTACAGTGTTAATTCCAGTGGATATCACAGAGTTCTGGAAGAAAACAAGATCCTTTACAATAATCTTCAACACCTGAAAGGAAGGATAAGGGTATTCTGCAGAATCAGACCACATTTTGGAGGTCAATCTGACGCTGACGCTCAAAGTGCAGTGGAATTTATTGGGGAAGATGGATCCCTCCTTGTCAATACATCGAAAATGGGCAAAGATGTACAGAGGATATTTAATTTTAATAAGGTTTTTGGGCCATCTGCTACACAGG
>LPNX010721919.1:643892-685781 GCA_001517045.1 Pseudotsuga menziesii | reverse complement strand
TATATATATATATATAACCCAATTTCATTTAAGGTTTCTATTCAAAGTAATATAGGATTTTATTATCACTCCGGAAGGAAACTTGGAAACCAATTTCGCATGGAGACTAGGCTCGGAAACTAACAACATGGCCAAAACCTTGGCTCTCTAGCAGGGACTCCAGATTGCCAAGAATTAAGGAATCACCGAGCTCACTATTCTAGGAGGCTCGAGAATAATTATTCAAGCCATGACCAAGAACTCTCTTCCTAATCAAATGCACCTCAAGCACCTAATCCAAAAAATCAAGTTGCTTTCTCTCTCATTTAAAATCGAGTTCTATCATGTCTTGAGGAAAAATAATAAAGAAGCTGACCGAGCAGCGAATTTGGGTTCCTCTCTAAGTTTTGGAGAGCTAAAAAATCAATGCGACTAACTCTCTTTCTGTTCCTCCATAGGACCGAGGCTCCATCTGTGGAGACTCTCCCCCCGTGGGCCCTCCTTTCCATGGCCCCTGACTCATGCTCACTAGCATCCAAGAGATGGCACCTGGTCACTCGTTTGAAGGCAGGATAGGCTTAAAGGTGAATTACGGTGAAGTACCCTCACCTGGTGAGAAACTGCTGCTTGTATCGTCGAAGTAGGGTGAAAGGAGTGATATCTTGGATAGCTTAATGGATCGCATTCATGGCGTAAATATGGTGATCATTGCATCCTTGAGATGCAACAAATTTAAACAGTGGAGGGGCAAGGAAGGAGGCACCATCATCTTGTTGAATGTTTGTGTGGTGAATAAATTGGAAGTGCAGGATCTGTGTTGATGTATCGTGAACAGGAATAAAATATTGGTGCTCAGTATGGAAGTCGGGTCTACATCCTCCGGTGCATCCTCTCCTCCTAGGTCTGTTGAGGCGGTTATCAGGGACCTAAAGAATGATGTCAGGGTATTGCAAGATCAAGTTGAAGCAATTGATACTGAAGGAGGAAGGCGTTTGGAAAACATGGACAAAGACTTGGCGTATCTGCGAAAGAAAATCAGTCGCAAAGTGAGGAAGGCCGAGAATGCGGTCATTGGTTTGATAGCGTAATTGGAAATCAAGGTTGACAAGCTCTCCCTGAATCTGGTCAAGCATGATGCTCCTCCCAAACTAAGTTCTTCGTCCAGCTTTGATGAGAAATTCAACTAAATTGAGAGAATTGCTCTGCTTTTTATGTTGTTGTTTACTCTGTGTGTTGGGTTCGTCAGTGGTTATAAATATGCTGCTTTCTGGACACTTTGATATTCTAGACTCGGTTAATAATATCCATTTTAGTTTTTCCTTGGTTTACTGTAAATACTATTTCAGTCCTTTCTATTAAAGTCTGATTTTTACAGAGGGCTCTTAAGACTGGTAAATTCCTCTTTGTCGCTTCCATAAGGGCGTATTTAGAAACTAGAATATTTTGTTGCAGCTTCCATAAGGGTGTATGTTGAGACTCTGAACTCCTATTGCCTCTATCTCAAGGGAATTTTGTAAACTGGTTCGGTTTCTGTGGTTACACCACCTTCTTAATATATTATAACCGTTGCTGACAAAACAAATATAGGATTTTATAAATAAATAAAATCCAAAAACAAATTTATTAGTTGTTTTTTAATATATTTTTTTCCAAGGAAAAAAAATCACTTTATTCTTATTGGATAAACATGAGATGCCCTCTAGGACCATACATTATGGTACATCAAAATCGCCACAAAATTTCTTACATTGTGGGCTTCTTTGGTCATCAAAAATGATTCACTGTTTGGCTATTTACAATTTCCTTCGCCTCCATTAAGCCTAGACGAAGAGCAAGAGCAATTTTAGAGACCTTGTCAGCTTTAGAATTTAGCTCTTTGTAAATATCGTGAAAATTTATTAACTCAAAAGCTGCCATTTGTTCTCTTAATGTTTTCAACAGATGTTGGAGATGTGGAGAATTTATATGTATCTTTTTGTTTTCCCAATATATTTTCATCTTTGAGTCCCCGAAGAGCTTTAAATTCTGAACTTGTTTTTTGAGTTCCAATTGGAGGACTGACCAAGGTGCTACTAGTTATGCTTTATTGTTTGTGTCTTGACCCGGTGCAAAGGTAATCTCAAATTTTGTAGAAACGTTGAGGTATAAAATTCCTCCAACACCATCGAAAGGAGGTTCACCTTGACTTGCTCCATAAAAAAAAAACCCCATGGACTGCCTTTGTCTATTTCCAGTGCTTTGAGTACTCTTTTTGGTTTTGGATTCAGTATTGCTTGATGTTCCATCAGCGTCTGCAAGAACACATTGACAGTTATTTCTGCAGGTGTTCGTATGTCTTTTTTTTGTAGAAGAGGATTTGATTGGATTGCTAACTCAACTAGATTGTTGAGCTAATCTAATATTTTTTCTTGTTCAATTCAATTATTATTTTAATTTCAATAGAAACATAATTTAATGATTAAATTAGATGCATCATGGTTGGAACATATACAATAGTTAATTATTGCAAATTGTAATAAAGAATTTAGAAATTATGCCTTCAAATTTATTTTACCAACAAATGAAATTCAAAATTATGATTATGAAAAGCTAATGAGTTAGATTAATTGAATTGATAAACACTCTTTAGGAAATGGGTGTTACAACAACAGATGAAAAAAGGGTCCCAAGCCCTCTCAGATAGCTCCTACTCCCATTAGAGATAAATGAACTAACACAAAAGGTAAGAAGATTGAGAGACATTGTAATTTTTATGGGCAAGTTGGTCATTAGAATTCTAAATGTTTAAAGAAGATGGAATTCTTAGAAGTATAAATGCAAAAGCACACCACCAATCTTGATTCTTCTTATTCTAACTCTTCTTTCATGGACATGCACTTCTTGCTTTTTGTTTTTTGTTCAATGTAACATCTACTTCTTATTCTAATGAGTGACTTATTGGTTTGGAACATCTTATCATATGACTAATGATAAAGCCATTTTTTTTTCTGATTTTAAAGAATGCAATACCAAACAAATATTTGTTGCCAGATGATAGATCTCTTAGTGTTGTAGGGTTTGGAACAATTCAACTAGATGTGGTCATTTCCATGATGTATTATGTGATCCAAGTCTTTCCCACAACCTCTTATTATGATATCAAATCACTTATTCAAGTGAATGTAAAATAATAGAATTTTAACCTCACCCAGTTCTAATAAATGATTTACAAGATTATAAGTATTTCTTAGCAATTGGTAAGTTGATTATTGTAGTGTACCTTAACCTAAATCACCCCACTAGGGTTGAATACACTGTGATTCTAACATGGAAATGGTTGATTCTAAGTAATCCACTGAGAAACAAAATTCTCTAAGGCTATGACAACATGCCGCAAGCCAAACAAATAAAAACAATCATCCATTAAAATGAACACGACCCTTCCAATGCACACTATTCCCCAAATGTACATGCAATGCAATGTATTTGTAACATGAATACAACTAGGTCTAAGTAACAGTTTCACATGTAACTTAAATATCATTAACACGTCTATGGGAAGCTTCGCATCTCCATTTAACCAAATGATAAATTCATATCCACATATGTTAATAAAATTCATATTTACGACAACAAGAAAATCAACATTTCAACATTCCAATAAATCATACTTATAACACCAAAATACACCAAAATTGTGACACTAATCCACAACCATTAAACCCATACTATATCATATCATGAAGTTGTGATCGACAGGAATATCATTAACATAAACACCAAATCTACTGGTTTCCACAAAACATAAACCAAAAAGCATTTGCTAACTACAATAACACATAAACAATTCTACTATGCGAGCTGCCAATTTAACGCTATTAGTTAAGCCATATAACATAAGAATATAAGCAAATATGAAACATACAATATCAAATATAAAACCAGCCTCCATGGACATGTATGCAACAAAAATCCACAATAAATAATTTCCAAATAAAATACTTATCTATGAAGGGCTCCAGTAGCTTCAATGAGACAACGTTCCACCCATCCTTATACACAATCAAGCCAAATACTTGAACAGTTCACCCTCAATTCGAGAACGTGGATACACACGCTAAGGAACTCTCAAATCATATCTCAACAAAGAATACCCAGGACACAACCTGAGAAACACAACACATTCCCTCACCACTTATTTTCTCTACATCAACACTTCCTGGTGCAATGTGATTCCCTTCACTAATCCAGTCCCTTAGGACATCACCATCCCCCCTCAGGAATCACACGATAATAATAAGATATATATAACCTAGATAGAAAGCATAAAGCATGTAGAGTTCTCCCCACAAAATGGATACCCAAAGCCTCTCCCCAACAATAATAGATAATGAGCTTTATATAGCTTAAGTTTCCCTTCCTTGGACATGATTCATGTGAATCCAAATTAGCCCCCTTTGCTTGGGATATTTACAACTTCTTTTGTAAACTTAGTATTTTGGTTACAAATTGTTTAAAGATGACATGGTTTTTTTAAACCATATGCCAATACATCCAATGTTACAAGCAAACATAGCATAGGATTGGCGGCCACATGATAACATATGACAAATATGACCCAAAACCAAATAACCAACCAAATATATATTAAGGTTATAAGAAAAACCATGTGGGGTTCATTGAGTTTGGTGGCATGTCCCCGCTTTGGAATATTCCAAGGTTTTAACCATATGACCCTTTTTTCGCTCATAAAAAATAGGTACTAACCTTAAATAAAAGCGGCCCCAAACCATGGAAAGCGCCATAGTGTAGGCGAGATGGTGAAGGCGTAGTGCTAGATCGTGGGAAGTCGCGGGTTCAATTCAAATCATCTCCAAGAATATTTGGTAAATATAGTTGATTTTCGACAAATGTGTACTTCCACATGTTCAAATATGGTTGTCCTCTAGTGTCCAGTTAGTTTCTACATGTTGATATACCAGTGGCCCATGCAAACGCCAACTGGATTCCACTTGTACCGCCAACTCGACTGCCACATCACCATTTCTACCAACTTGGGTGCCAACTAAGCTTTGCAATATTCCATGTGGCGCTCTGTGGAGTTTCCACATCAAAATTGTACATGACACATGGAACCATTCCAATGGTAGCATGTGGTATCCTTTTTCCATTTCTACACAATAAATTATTGTTCCGTCGAAACTTTAGAGTTTAATATCATGGTCGTACGGAGTTTGTTTGAGGCAAAACGAATATTGACAGAAATCTATTATCAAGATATACATGATGATGATGTCCATCGTGGAATTCGAGCACTTTCATTCTGGATCATCTTCAGATCCTCATGGATCACACATGACATGAAATCCTATCAAATCTTAAAATCACATAAGCTAAGATATTATATGCGCATCAGTTTATCGATACAAATCTCATGTATTTGTAATGTCATATAAAGACGATGTATTTGAAAACACAACCATGCATAAGGAAAGCCAGTGGAATTATAGTTAATGAGAAAGTGAGATTCCATCACATGCGATCAAGTATGATCAACATGACACAATATGAATCAAGGTATACATTTCATTATAATGTAATCCACTCATGTCACCATTTTCAATCCTCTTAAGCATTTCAAAGACATCATCTATATCAAATTAGTTAAGAAATGCATGCTTGAATACCAAGTTGAAAGTATGCAATTTCAAAAACGGAGGGTCCCCAAGTCTTTCAAATTGGGTCTAGTTGAGACCTAAACAATCCCTATCTCATGCTCTTAGCTCGAACCATGAGAAATCCTCCTACAAGCTTACAATTGTCAAGAAACAACAATTATACCCCAAATGAAGTCAAAATTGTCTAATCTTAATGCAATGGGATTTGAACCCTAAACGGGAATAAAAAAATTGGCATAAGCATGTCTAGTAGCCAATATGATTACATGTTAACAATTGGATGGGTTTATCCTACATAGGATTTTGTGTGTGTTTATTTTATATTCTATTTATTTCTTTATTTGTTTTATTATTATTGTTTTGCATAATGCATTTCATATGGAAACCCGTTGGATACTTATCCTCACTTTGAGGATGGTACCCAAGGTAAACTATATTATTTAGGGCTCAAGTCCACGTCAAAAATCAACAATTGACTCATGGAGATAGAAAACATGTCATAAAGTGGGATTTGAACAAGGGTGGGGGAGGATAACAACTCTTCTATTAGAAACACAAGCTAAACCCAATTGACAAACACACATGCCAATGAATTCCTCTTGCACGCTAGAAGCCCTTGAATGGGAGAGGCTATAATACTAATTGCTATAAACATGAATAACACATAATTGCACAAGATGTATGTAGATATATTTGTAATAAATGTTTAATAATTGTTAAATTGATGGATCCTACAAAGATAACTATCATAGTATATTTTCCACCACTGGCATTAGTGTGACAATTGAGAAAAACTCTAGGAAGTACTGGCTACTACAGAAAATTTATTAAAGGACAATGCGCAGATCAAAGTCCCAATGGAAAAATTATTAAATAAATATAGTAACTTATTGTGTAATGAAGAATGTTAGTAGAGCCTCAACATGTTGAAGGAAAAGATGGTGACAATGCCTATGTCTATATTGGTGAAAGTTATTCCATGTGCATGTTGATGCTTCATCCATTTCTTTGGGTGCAGTACTCGCTCAGCTAGGAGAGGGGTCCATCGATCATCCTATAGCGTTTGCTAGTAGGAAATTTCCTAGAACGGAGAGAAATTATACTATGATGGAACGAGAAGGATTAGCTATGGTCTATGATTTGTAAAAATTTAGGCATTATTTGTTAGGAGTTCATTTTAAAATGTTCACTAATCATTCCTCTTTGAGGTACCTGGTCAACAAGCCAGTGTTGGCGAAGGGTGGAATATGCAGGTGGCTATTGTTATTCCAAGAATATGAATTTCACATTATAGTTAATCTAGGAAGGATGAATGCATGGAATGACCATTTGATGAGGTTAGAAGCAAGGGAAAACTAGTTAACATGGATGATAACATCCTAGATGCACAACTCTTTTCGCTGAAGATGGTGAATGGATATTTTGGTGACATTGTGAAATTTTTGAATACAGGTTTGACACCACAAGGATATACCGTAGCACAAAAGAAGCAGTTGGTTGTCAAAGAAATAGATTATCAATTGATCGTAGGTTAGTTATATAATCCAGGACCAAATGAAATCTTAAGACAATGTGTTTTGGAGCATGAGCTCCCTATGATTTTGGATGAAGCTCATGATGGTGTTGCAGGAGGCCACTACATAGGAAAACTTACAACACAAAAAATATTGAGGGTACGATTGTGATGGCCAAGCTTGCATAAATATGCCAAGGATTATTGCAAATATTGTGATGTTTTCCAAAGAATTGGGAAACAATCATGAAGGGATGATATTCCATTAGCACCACATGTGACATTGCAAGCTTTCAACAAGTGGGATATTGATTTAGGGGGTCCAATCAACCCACCTATGAAGAGGTTAGGAGCACGATATATTATCATTGTGGTATATTATCTAACTAGATGGGTTGAGGCCGAACTAGTAAAACATTGTATTACTATGAAGTTTTTATTCGAAAATGAAGTTACCAGATTTGGATGCCATTGAATTCTATTGAGTGACCAAGGAACTCACACTATAAAAAAGATGATTGAAGCTCGAGAAATATCTTCCTAATCAAATTCACCTCAAGCACCTAATCCAAAAAATCAAGTTTCTTTCTCTCTCCTTCTTTAAAATCGAGTTCTATCATGTCTTGAGGAAAAATAATAAAGAAGCAGACCGAGCAGCGAATTTGGGTTCCTCTCTAAGTTTTGGATAGCTAAAAAATCAATGGGACTAACTCTCTTTCTGTTCCTCCATAGGACCAAGGCTTTGTCCATGGAGCCTCTCCCCCCGTGGGCCCTCCTTTCCATGGCCTCTGACTCGTGTTCGCTAGCATCCAAGGAAGGTGGAGTAGAGATGGCACCTGGTCACTCATTTGAAGGCAGGATAGGTTTAAAGGTGAATTACAGTGAAGTACCCTCACCTGGTGAGAAACTGCTGTTTGTATCATCGAGTAGGGTGAAAGGAGTGAGAACTCGGTTGGCTTAATGGATCGCATGCATGGCGTAAACATGGTGATCATTGCATCCTTGAGATGCAACGAATTTAAACAGTGGAGGGGTAGGGAAGGAGGCACATCTTGTTGAATGTTTGCGTAGTGAATAAATTGGAAGTGTAGGATCTGTGTTGATGTGTCATTAACGAGAATAAAGTATTGGTGCTCAGTATGGAAGCTGGGTCTGCATCCTCCAACGCATCCTCTCCTCCTAGGTCTGTTGAGGCGGTTATCGGGGACCTGTAGAATGATGTCGGGGTATTGCAAGATCAAGTTGGAGAAATTGATATTGAAGGAGGAAGGTGTTTGGAAAACATGGACAAAGACTTGGTGTATCTGCGGAAGAAAATCAGTCGCAAAGTGAGGAAGGCCGAGAATGCGATCATTGGTTTGATAGCGTAATTGGAAATCAAGGTTGACAAGCTCTCCTTGAAGCTCATCGAGCATGATTCTCCTCCCAAACCAGGTTCTTCGTCCAGCTTTGATGCGAAATTCAACTAAATTGAGAGAATTGGTCTGCTTTTTGTGTTGTTGTTTACTCCGTGTGCTGGGTTCGTCAGTGGTTATAAATATGCTGCTTTTTGGACACTTTGATATGCTAGACTCGGTTAATAATATCCATTTTATCTTTCCTTGGTTTACTGTAAATACTGTTTCAGTCCTTTATGTTAAAGTCTGAATTTTACAGAGGGCTCTTAACAATGGTAAATTCCTCTTTGCCGCTTCCATAAGGGCGTATTTAGAAACTAGAATCTTCTATTGCAGCTTCCATCAGGGTGTATGCTGAGACTTTGAACTCCTATTGCCGCTATCTCAAGGGAATTTTGTAAACTGATTCAATTTCTGTGGTTACACCACCTTCTCTATATATTATAACCGTTGCTGACAAAACAAATATAGGATTTTAGAAATAAATAAAATCCAAAAACAAATTTATTAGTTGTTTTTTAATATATTTTTTTCCAAGGAAAAAAAATCACTTTATTCTTATTGAATAAACATGAGATGCCCTCTAGGAGCATACATTATGGTACATCAAAATCGCCACGAAATTTCTTACATTGTGGGCTTCTTTGGTCATAAAAAATGATTCACTGTTTGGCTATTTACAATTTCCTTCACCTCCATTAAGCCGGGAGGAAGAGCAAGAGCCATTTTAGAGAGCATGTCAGCTTCAGAATTTAGTTCTTTGTAAATATGGTGAAAAGTTATTGACTCAAAAGCTGCCATTTTTTCTCTTAATGTTTTCAACAGATGTTGGAGATGTGGAGAATTTATATGTATCTTTTTGTTTTCCCAAGATATTGTCATCTTTGAGTCCCCGAAGAGCTTTAAATTATGAACTTGTTTTTCGAGTTCCAATTGGAGGACTGACCAAGGTTCTACTAGTTCTGCTTTATTGTTTATGTCTTGACCTGGTGCAAAGGTAATCTCAAATTTTGTAGAATCATTGAGGTATAAAATTCCTCCAACACCACCGAAAGGAGGTTCACCTTGACTTGCTCCATCAAAAAAACCCCATGGACTGGCTTTGTCTATTTTCGGCACCTTGAGTACTCTTTTTGGTTTTGGATTTGGTATTGCTTGATGTTCCATTAGCTTCTGCAAGAACACATTGACACTTATTTCTGTAGGTGTTCGTATGTCTTTTCTTTGTAGAAGAGGATTTGATTGGATTGCTAACTCAACTAGATTGTTGAGCTAATCTACTAATTTTTCTTGTTCAATTCAGTTATTATTTTAATTTCAATAAAAACATAATTTAATGATTAAATTAGATGCATCAATATGGTTGGAACATATACAATAGTTAATTATTGTAAATTGTAATCAAGAATTTAGAAATTATGCCTTCAAATTTATTTTACGAACAAATGAAATTCAAAATTATGATTATGAAAATATAATGAGTTAGGTTAATTGAACTGATAAACACCCTTTAGGAAATGGGTGTTACAACAACATATGAAAAAAGGGTCCCAAGCCCTCTCAGGTAGCTCCTACTCCCATTGGAGATAAATGAACTAACACAAAAGGTAAGAAGATTGAGAGACATTGTAATTTTTATCGGCAAGTTGGTCATTAGAATTCTAAATGTTTAAAGAAGATGGAATTCTTAGAACTATAAATGCAGAAGCACGCCATCAATATTGATTCTTCTTATTCTAACTCTTCTTTCATGGACCTGCACTTCCTGCTTTTGGTTTTTTGTTCAATGTAACATCTACTTCTTATTCTAATGAGTGACTTATTGGTTTGGAACATCTTATCATATGACTAATGATAAAGCCATTTTTTCCTGATTTTAAAGAATGCAATACCAAACAAATAATTGTCGGTGATGATAGATCTCTTAGTGTTGTAGGGTTTGGAACAATTCAACTAGATGTGGTCATTTCCATGATGTATTATGTGATCCAAGTCTTTCCCACAACTTGTTATTATTATATCAAATCACTCATTCAAGTGAATGTAAAATGATAGAATTTTAACCTCACCAAGTTCTAATAAATGATTTACAAGATTATAAGTATTTCTTAGCAATTGGTAAATTGATTATTGTAGTGTACCTCACCCTAAATCACCCCACTAGGGTCGAATACACTGTGATTCTAACATGGAAATGGTTGATTCTAAGTAATCCACTGAAAAATAAGATTCTCTAAGGCTACGACAACATGCCACAAGCCAAACAAATAAAAACAATCATCCATTAAAATGAACACGACCCTTCCAATGCACACTATTCCCCAAATGTACATGCAATGCAATGTATTTGTAACATGAATACAACTAGGTCTAAGTAACAGTTTCACATGTAACTTAAATATCATTAACACGTCTATGGGAAGCTTCGCATCTCCATTTAAACAAATGATAAATTCATATCCACATATGTTAATAAAATTCATATTTACGACAACAAGAAAATGAACATTTCAACATTCCAATAAATCATACCTACAACACCAAAATACACCAAAATTGTGACACTAATCCACAACCATTGAACCCATACTATATCATATCATGAAGCTGTGATCCACAGGAATATCATTAACATAAACACCAAATCTTCTGGTTTCCACAAAACATAAACCAAAAAGCATTTGCTAACTGCAATAACACATAAACAATTCTACTATGCGAGCTGCCAATTCAACACTATTAGTTAAGCCATATAACATAAGAATATAAGCAAATGTGAAATATACAATATGAAACATAAAACCAGCCCCTATGGACATGTATGCAACATAAAACCAGCCTCCATGGACATGTATGCAACCTAAAACCACAATAAATAATTTCCAAATAAAATACTTATCTATGAACGGCTCAACTAGCTTCAATGAGACAACGTTCCACCCATCCTTATACACAATCAAGCCAAATACTTGAACAGTTCACCCTCAATCCAAGGACATGGATACACACGCTAAGGAACTCTCAAATCATATCTCAACAAAGAATACTCAGGACACAACCTGAGAAAAACAACACATTCCCTCACCACTTATTTGCTCTACATCAACACTTCCTGGAGCAATGTGATTCCCATCACTAATCTAGTGCCTCAGGGCATCACCATCCACCCTCAGGAATCACACGATAATAATAAGATATATAACCTAGATATAAATCATAAAGCATGTAGAGTTCTCCCCCAAAAATGGACGACCAAAGCCTCTCCCCAACAACAATAGATAATGAGCTTTATATAGCTTAAGTTTCCTTCCTTGGACATGATTCATGTGAATCCAAATTAGCACCCTTTGCTTGGGATATTTACAACTTCTTTTGTAAACATAGTATTTTGGTTACAAATTGTTTAAAGATGACATAGTTTCTTTAAACCATATGCCAATACATCCAATGTTACAAGCAAACATAGCATAGGATTGGTGGCCACATTATAACATATGATAAATATGACCCAAAACCAAATAACCAACCAAATATATATTAAGGTTATAAGAAAAACCATGTGGGGTTCGTTGAGTTTGGTGGCATGTCCCCGCTTTGGCATATTCCAAGGTTTTAGCCATATGACCCTTTTTTCGCTCATAAAAAATAGGTACTAACCTTAAATAAAAGCGGCCCCAAACTATGGAAAGCAACATAGTGTAGGCGAGATGGTGAAGGCGTAGTGCTAGATCGTGGGAAGTCATGGGTTCAATTCAAATCACCTCCAAGAATATTTGGTAAATATAGTTGATTTCAGACAAATGAGTAATGCCACGTGTCCAAATATGGTTGTCCTCTAGTGTCCAGTTAGTTTCCACATGTTGATATACCAGTGGCCCATGCAAACGCCAACTGGATTCCACTTGTACCACCAACTCGACTGCCACATCACCATTTCTACCAAGTGGGGTGCCAACTAAACTCTGCAATATTCCATGTGGCGTTCTGTGGGTTTTCCACATCAAAATTGTACATGACACGTGGAACCATTCCAATGGTACCACGTGGTATCTTTTTTCTATTTCTACACAATAAATTATTGTTCCGTCGAAACTTCAGAGTTTAATATCATGGTCGTACAAAGTTTGTTTGAGGTGAAACGAATATTGCCATAAATCTCTTATCAAGATATACATGATGATGATGTCCATTGTGGAATTCGAGCACTTTCATTCTGGAACATATTCAGATCCTCATTGATCACACATGACATGAAATCCTATCAAATCTTAAAATCACATAAGCTAATATATTATATGTGCATCGGTTTATCGATACAAATCTCATGTATTTGTAATGTCATGTAAACACGATGTATTTGAAAACACAACCATGCATAAGGAAAGCCAATGGAATTATAGTTAAGGAGAAAGTGAGATTCCATCACATGCGATCAAGTATGATCAACACGACACAATGATGAATCAAGGTATACATTTCATTACAATGTAATCCACTCATGTCACCATTTTCAATCCTCTTAAGCATTTCAAAGACATCATCTATATCAAATTAGTTAAGAAATGCATGCTTGAATACAAAGTTGAAAGTATGCAATTTCAAAAACAGAGGGTCCCCAAGTCTTTCAAATTGGGTCTAGTTGAGGCCTCAACAATCCCTATCTCATGCTCTTAGCTCCAACCATGAGAAATCCTCCTACAAGCTTACAATTGTCAAGAAACAACAATTATACCCCAAATGAAGTCAAAATTGTCAAATCCCAATGCAATGGTGTCCTCCCTAAAGACACCTAAAGCTATGTTTGATGCCTTAACCAAATTGTTTGAAGGGAAGAACATAAACCAAAAGTTGACCTTGAGGAATCAACTAAAGAATGTTAAGATCCAGAATGCAGAAAGCATCCAGTCTTACTTTATGGGGGTTTTTCAAATCAAGGAACAATTGGAAGCAGTAGATGAAGAAGTTGAAAATGTAGATGTTATCTCCTAAAATAACCCAGTCAAATTTTCATTATTTTAGGTGATAGGATCGAGTCAAAAAATTTCCTTCTAAATTTTTTAGAGTCCATTAAGAGGTCTTGTTTTGAAGTATATATTTGAAAATTTCATTCATCCAAGTTTTAATCTTGAAAATTCAAAATATCAGCTTTCGGAAGCTAAGCTTGTCTGTAAAAGGTTAGTTAACCGCCGAAACAGGTCATTTTCGGCAGCTAAAGCACGAAACAGATAGAAGGCTTAACTGCCGAAAATCTGTTTTTCCAAGAAAAACTGCCTTTGGTAAAAATCGTTTTTCTTGGCCGTGGAATGTCCGTTTGGCACGTTCAAATAGTCGATTGACATCTACAAATCATAAGCTATCCATTGGTGCAATCAGATTTCGTTTTAGAGATCAGGAAGCTAGTTGAAATCACCCCGCAAGATCACATGTCAGAAAATGCTTACAAAACCTGTTACAGGGCAGCAAGCTAATGTTTTTGCCCAGATTAGGATTTTTTGAATCCAAATGGCTTGAAATCGATTATAATGGATAAATGGTGAATTATGAAGTCAGATTTGAATGCTATTTGTGTGGGATAATATCAGAAGAGGTTATTCAAATAAATTTGGTGTCTTTTTCAAAGGAAAAAATATAGGATTTTTGGTCAATTCAGCAAATTCGAATTCTATCTTTTGGAAGAGTCATCAACGGCCTTGGGAGGCTTATCTGCACTACATCAGGACTTGATCTTCTCCTATTTTGATTTGATTTTCCATTTTTAGAATTCCAGATCCATTTTTATAGGATCTCATCCTACACTTGTCGATTTGACTATTTTTGGCAAATCTGATCCATTTTTCATGGATCTAGATTTGATCTTGTAAGGCTATAAAGCCAAAGAAATTTGGAGAACAGAAGGGGGTTTCGATTTTGGATAGATTAATCTGCTATTGTACTCAGTCTTCTTTATGCTAATACAGATCACAGGTTTCTTTCAGTTTTGATGTCAGCTTTCCATATTCCCTTTCACTATTATCTGTGTTGTCTAGCTTTGAATGGTTGCTTTTCCATTGTTTAGCTCATAGCCTGATATTAGTTTATTGGATGTCTCTTGAACCCTACTCTGTACTGGTTTAGTTACATTCTTTTCTTCATCCATCTTTAAAGTTATCTGCTAATTAATCAACTCTTGAGAGCACTGTTTTATTTGTTTACCATTCTGAATGTCTGAAGGCCATACTCGGATTGAGTTGTCCCATTGATCCACCTTTACAAAAACACAAAAACATAATTTCTTAAGTTACCAGGCATACCTAGCTTATAACCCTAGGTATTTTCCTGGAGTGATAACAGTAGAGATTGTAATGACCACCTTGAATGGTCTCCCTAGATCATGGGACTCCTTTGTTCAAGGAATATGTGCCAGAAAGAAGTTAGTCAAGTTCACCAGACTTTGGGAAGAATGCTCACAAGAAGAAGATCGAGAAGGAAAGATGGGAACTAAAGATCAAGCTCTCACAGTACAATCCAAGAAATCAAGATCTAGCCACCACAGAAGTAAGTACTCTCATCAAAGGAATAACCCTAGAAATCCTAGAGATACGTCTAAGTACATTTGCTATACATGTGATGAAAGAGGAAACTTTGCTAGAGATTGTCCTAGAAACAAAAATAGCTCTCACAAGAAGAAGGGAAACAAGAGAAAACATCATGATCATGCTGCAGAGGATGATGAACCTTCCACAAAGAGAAGTAGACAAGTCAGTGATGATTCTTCAAGTGATGAAGAACATGTTCTGATTTTTGCTCTCACGAGAACTATCACACATGGCAGCGATGATTGGCTTATAGACAGTGGTGCTTCCAAACATATGACAGGATTCAAGGAATCCTTTGTGAAATTATCTGAACATGAATCACCTCAGAAGGTGAAACTTGGAGATGACTACCAGTATCCAATAAAAGGTAGTGGGGAATCCTCCTATGAGCTAGACTATGGAAATTCAGTATTGTTTGTACCAGGACTAACGAAGAATCTCATCTCCATATCTGCATTAGATGCAAAAGGAATGAGGGTTGCATTTATAGATGGTCAAGTCATCATGTGGCAAAAAGGAAATACTATTGATGATGTAGTAGTGATTGGAGAGAAAGAAGGAGGCTTATACAAATTGAAGGGCCATCCAGAACAAGCTTTGGTTCATGACTCGGTAGAACCAAATGAGCTTTGGCATAGAAGGCTTGCACATGTGCATTATAGAGCACTACCACTTGCAAGAAAAGTTGTTGAAGGTCTCCCAGAAATGCAGACAAAACATGAAGGTGTATGCAAAGGATGTGCGAAATGGAAGAAAACAAAGCAAACATTTCTAAGTAGCGAAAGCAAGGCAAAAGGAATCTTGGAAATCATCCTTTCTGATGTATGCAGTCCAATGTCATCCAATTCACTAAGCGGGTATGTATACTATGTTTCTTTCATTGATGATTTTTCTAGGAAGACATGGATTTACTTCATGAAGAACAAAGATGAAGTTTTCCACAAGTTCAAGGAATTCAAAGCCTTGATCAAGAACCACACTGAAAAGAAGATCAAGACCTTTCGATCAGATAATGGTGGAGAATTCACATCGAATGAATTCAAGGAGTTATGCAAAGACTCAAGGATTAAGAGGGAGTTATCCACTCCATATAATCCACAATAGAATGGGATTGCAGAAATGAAGAATAGAACTATCATGGAAGCTGCAAGAGCTATGCTTCATGATCAAGATATCCTATGCATCTATGGGCAGAAGCTTCAAGAACAACGGTCTATGTACAGAACCGTACTCCACACAGAGTACTCGAGAACAAGACTCCTGAAGAAGTCTTCTTTGGAAAGAAACTAGAAGTCAACCATCTCAGAATATTCAGCTGTCCTGTATACATACACATTCCAAAATAAAAGAGGACAAAGTTAGATCCTTCAGGAAAGAAGGGCATATTTGTGGGATACTCTGAAAGCTCGAAGGCTTACAGAATAACTTCCCAGGGTTCAAGAAGATTGACATTAGCATAGATGTAACATTTGACGGAGATTCAGCCTACATCAAATCCAAAAGAGACCGGCTAAAGAACCTGAAGAAACAAGAGCACCCAAAATTCATGATACAACCATGAACGAAGAAATTCAAGAAGAAGATGAAGAATTAGAAGAACCTCAAGAACTTGTAGATCCACCTCAAGAGAATAATCCTCATAAGAGGAAACCTGCTTGGGTACGTGAAATTATCCAAGGTGCAGAAAGATATGGAGCTTCAGAAGAAATAGCTAGAAGAAGAAAGAGAACTAGGTCTTGTTCCAGCTATGTAGCCTTACTATGTGACATTATTAATAAAGAACCTTCCAACCATGAAGAACCGATAGAATTAAAAGAATGGAAGGATGCTATGATCGAAGAGTATCAATCGATCATGAAGAATGATGTTTGGGATGTTGTCCCAATGCCAGAAGGAAAGTCCATTGTAACTTCCAAATGGATCTAAAATATCAAACATGTTGCAGATGGAATCTTAGAGAAATATAAAGCAAGATTCGTGGCTCGTGGTTTCTCCCATAAAGAAGGAATAGATTATGAAGAAACCTTTGCACATGTAGCCAGATACACTTCCATCAGATCAGTACTTGCTCTAGCTATAGTGATGAAATGGAAGATACACCAGATGGATGTTAAGACTGCTTTCTTGAATGGTGTAGTAGAAGAGGAAGTGTATGTGGAGAAGCCACTCAGTTTTGAAACACATGACAGGGAATCTCATGTGTGCAGATTGAAGAAAGCCTTGTATGGTTTGAAATAGGCACCCAGGACATGGTATGACAGAATTGATGGTTTCCTATCTAGTTTTGGGCTTTAACAAGAGTAAAACAGATTCCAACCTTTACTATAAGGTTAAAGATGGCAACCCAGTGATACTCCTACTATATGTGGATGATCTGTTTGTAATAGGTATGGATGGGTTGATTGCTGATACGAAGAGGAAACTTGCTGCCAAGTTTGAAATGAAATACTTGGGTATGATGCACTATTTCTTAGGCATGGAGGCGTGGAAGAATGCAGATGGAATATTCCTTGGACAAGAGAAGTATGCAGTAGAGATCCTGAAGAGATTCAGGATGATGGACTGCAAGGTCATAACCACACCTATGGAATTAAACCTGAAGCTATTCAGTGATGCTTCATCATAAGCGGTTGATGCTACGACGTATCGTCAGATGATTGGGTCCTTGATGTACCTGAAAAACATGAGACCAGATATTTGCTTTGCTATGAACACCTTGATCCAATTCTCGATTGCTGCAAAACATATTCTGAGGTACCTAAAGGGTACAATTGAATATGGGCTCAAGTACAAGGCAAATCAGAAGATTAACTTGGAGGATTATGTTAATTTAGATTGGGCAGGCAGCACCATCGATAGGAAGAGCACTTCAGGATGTTGCTTCAGTATGGGATCAGGTGTGATCTCTTGGTTTAGCAGGAAGCAATCTTGTGTGGCACTGAGTATGTTAGATTTGTATCATTCAAGCTAGCATTATGATCTTAGGATATTTAACTGAGAGAATAACATGCACAACAATAAAACACAAGAGACAAGAGACACAAAGAATTTTCCTCAGGGAAACCATAAAGGAGAAAACCCCGCAACTTCCTCAGAGATAGAATCAGCACCAAAAGTAAAACCCAAAAACCTAAAGATGATCTCCTGATAGCAGTAGTCTCTCTCTCTGATCCCAACAACTTCTCTCTCACTCATATGCCCCAATGAGTGTGTGTGTGTGTGTGATAAATAGAGAGGCTCACTCTCTATTTATATTCTTTTGTTCACTTGAATCCCACTCCAACATGTCGGCCTCACTTAACAATTACTTACTAGATCCGACATCTCTAGGAGTGTCTAATAACCCTAGTGCCCCACAACTTGTGAGGACTTTGCCTCCTCCGACCAACAAGGAGGGTTATCCTTAACACAACAGTGGGGACTATTGCCCTGACTTACAATGACTCACCTAAGGTCGACTTCACTTGGATAGTCTAATAACCTTAGGGCCCCACAACTGCGGGGACTTTAACCCTTGACCAATAGGAGGGTTACCCACAATGACTTGTTTACATTATAGAACCTCCCGATAGGAACATCGGGGCATGACATGAATCAAATACATTACATACACATCCCGGAATAAACATCGGGGTACAATACATAAGATATACAGATGAATACATTCCAAAGTTACAAATACATCAACACTCCCTCTTAACTAGGAAGGTATTCTCTTGACACAATTTATCAGCACAAGTCTTCTTCTTTGTATCATCTGAATCATCATCGAGTCCTCGTCATCTTCAAGTCATCTTCATCTTCAATTCATCTTCATCTGGATCATCATCATTGGATCTATATCATCACTCAATCTGGATCATCATCATTGGATCTGGATCATCACTCGATCTAGATCATCACTGCTGGATCTGGATCATCACTCGATTTGGATCATCATCACTGGATATGGATCGTCACTCGATCTGGATCATTATTACTGGATCTGTATCATCACTTCTGGATCATCATCACGGGTTCTATCTCATGATTCTTCTTGTCACAATAAGTTCTATAAATCCAGCCCTTTTTCATGTTGTTTGTAGGCCTAGCCTCCATGTAGGTCTTCTTTCGCGCTTATATCTGACACCAAGTCAGAATGGCCCGCCCAGCACTCACATTTGATCATGTAGGAACCAATCCTATAATCACATCAGAAAGGCCTAGCACTCACATTCACCAGCATGATAGGACACAACTACTATCATCTGTGAAAAGGATCAACACTTACAACCACTAGCATAATAGGACACAACTACTATCATTTGTGGAAAGGCATAACACTCACATCCACCAGCATGGTAGGACACACCTACTACCATCCATGGAAAGGCACAACACTTACAATCACCAACATGGTAGGACACACCTACTACCATCTGTGAAAAGGCACAACACTCACATCCACCAGCATGATAAGACACACCTACTATCATCTGTGGAAAGGCCAGCGCTCACATCCACCAGCATGATAGGACACACCCACTATCATCTGTGGAAAAGCTCTGCACTTACATCTGATCATGTGGGAACACATGTCTCAGTCACATCAGAATGGCTCTCAGTCCCAGACTGAGGATTCCTGGTAACTGACCAGGTGCCTCCATTCAAATAATGGAAATAGCCCTTATATCTGACACCAAGTTAGAATGGACAGCACTCACATTTGACATGGAAGGAACTAATCCTCTAACCATGACATAATGGCTCAGCCCTTACATCTGATCAAGTGGGAACACATCCCTCTATCACATCAGAATGGCCATGCACTCATATCTAATCATGTGAGAACACATCTCACAATCATATAAGAATGGCCCTCAGTCCTAGAACTAGTATTCCTGGTAACTCACCAGGCAGCTCCATTCCAAGGATGGAAATAGCCCTGATATCTGATCATGTAGGAACCAATCCTACAGTCATATCAGAATGGATCAACACTCATATCTGACATGGAAGGAACTAATCCTCTCACCATGACAGAATATATCAGCCCTTACATCTGACCATGGAAGGAACCAATCCTCTCACCATGTTAGAATGGCTCACAGACTCATCACTTCCCCTTGGAAGGAACCTCGATCTGGAGAACACGAAGCTTCTCCCTGAAGTACTCAAAATTCACTCTAGCCAATGGCTGTGTCAACACATCAGCTATCTATTCGTCTGTTGCAACATACTAGAGCTTTATTGATCCCCTTTGCACCATATCCCTGATATAGTGATACTTGATCTCGATATGCTTCGACTTGCCATGGAACACTGGGTTCTCTGACAACTTCACACAACTCTGGTTGTAGCAATATATATAAGTAGCATCCAAGTGGAGATCAAATAAATCAGACAGTAGCTTCCTTAGTCATACTGCCTCACAACTAGCTGAATAAGCTGCGACATACTCTGCTTCAGCTATACTCAGTGCCACACAGGATTGCTTCCTGCTAAACCAAGAGATCACACCTGATCGCATACTGAAGCAACACCCTGAAGTGCTCTTCCTATCGATGGAACTGCCTGCCAAATATGAATCGGCATAACCCTCCACGTTAATCTTCTGATTCGACTCATACTTGAGCCCATAATCAACTGTACCCCTCAGGTACCTCAGAATATGCTTTGCAGCAATCAAGTGAACATTTCTTGGATCTATCAGGAACTGGCTCAAGGTGTTCACAGCAAAGCAAATATATCTGGTCTCATGTTCGTTAGGTACATCAAGGATCCAATCATCTGACGATACATCGTAGCATAAACCAACTCTGATGAAGCATCACTTAGTAGCTTTAGGTTCGATGCCATAGGCGTGGCCATATCCTTGTAGTTTATCATCCCAAACCTCTTCAGGATCTCTACTGCATACTTCCCTTGTCCACACCTCCATGCCTAGAAAATAGTGCATCAACACATAACAGGAGCATCACTGGTCTTCCGCCTTCAACCTTGAAGCAAAGGTTGGAATCGAATTTACTCTTAGTAAAGACTAGAGTCATCAGTAATCTATCCATCCTGTCATACCATGTCGAACCTCAATATATTATGTAGTCACTCCCTCTGAAGCGGAGCATCATACTTCCTTTGTCTTCCGTACTCTATACACTGAAACATTTTGTACCAGACTGACAAGTAGCTTCCTATGCTACTAATATTTTATGTATCCATCTAGTGTATAGAATTTCATCTTCAACCTTGTAGCAAAGGTTAAGATATTCATCAACCTCATCATGTATGTGTTTCAACTCCCATTGGCTACAAATGTCTCTTCATAGTCTATGCCTTCATTTCGTAAGAAGCCTCGTGCTACGAATCTTGCCTTGTATCCCACGATGTTTCCATCTACTGTATGATGGAACTACGAACTTCCCTTCATGTATCGATACTACATCCTAGACATCATTCTTCTTGAACTGGTCTTCCCTTTATTCTTGGTTACTTCTTCATAGCTTGAAGGTTCTGCATCAATGATGTCGCTGCATTCGTCATATTATTCTTCATCTTGAACCGTCATCACTTGTTCTTCAAACAAGTCTCATCCTTCTTTGATTGTACGCGATTATGTATGCGATCTTTCCTACAAGTCAAATGCATTTGTATGGTTAGAAACATTTCATAAGGAATATTCATATTGGCAAATTCTTATGCATAAATATATATCATGCAACTACTTTAGCCAATACAACATTCATCCATATCTCACGAAATGTTTCTAGATGCCTTCCATCTCTACCAGGAGAACATTGAGATTGTGCACTAATCCAATATGTCAGCAAAGAGGTTTCATTCTAGATAAGTAGTAATGGAGAGTTGTATAACACCATGAGTTACTTACCCATCACATGCATATTAGTAGTATACTATCATTAATGCAAACATTCTATTATGCATAATACATTAACTGAATATAAACAAATGCATAACAAAACAATATCATGAAATGACAATTGAATACTTATCTTTATTTGTTTCATGGGTAGACTCCTTCTTAAGCCTTCAGCTTCATCGTCTTCTACATTCATAATAGCATTGTTTCTTATCCAAATGATAAGATGGATAAGAGGTTCTTAAAGAGTCGATATCTTCATATTCCCCATTGGTTGAGGGAGCTTCTTTGGATGGTGAGAGCTTGATCTTCAGTTGTTCCCATCTTCTACTCTCTTATTATGACTCAAGCTTCTTCTTCTTGTGTGTGCTCTTCCCAGAGTCTGCTAATAGTAATCAATTTCTTTTGGCACACATTCCTCGCATGAATGAATCCCATGATCTTGGGAGGCCATTCAAGGTGGCTATCACCACTTCTGCATTCTTCACTTCTTCTTTTACCGCTTCAATTTGTTCTTTGATTTGAGAGACCCTTGTAAAGTATGACTGTATGGTCTATGCATTCTGGATCTTCACATTCTTCCACTGGTTTCTTAAGGTCATATTCCGATTTATGTTCTTCCCTTCAAATAGCTTGGTTAAGGAATAAAACATCTTTGGTGTCTTTAGGGAAGACACTTGTGGTACAAGTTGATCCGTGATTGAATCAACAATTATCTTCTTGGCCTTGACCAAGTTCTTCCCGTAAGGATTTGAGCCTCATCTCCCTCTGGAACTGGAACCTCTCTACTCATGTAGGTGTCCAATTCATTTTCTTTAGAGAGATCAAATACTCCCATGCTTGGAATTTGTCAACTTCACCAAGCTTATCATCAAGCTGATGTGATAGATCACTTTGAAATGAGAACCTCAAATGAAAATAGCAAAAGTTTAGATCTTACCGATTTGAGGTGTCCGTCCTGGTTCCAGAGCCAGCTGATCTAGGGTTTGTCAGAGAAACCCTAATTTTCAAAACTTGGAATCTTTTAGATTTGATTTGATAGAAACATAGATATTTTCAAATTGAGCTATCCAATGTACTCCTTTTCTAACAATAGTGGAGGGAAGCTCTCGGAACAGGAAGCCCTAGTTTACCAATTTCTTCTGCAGAAATGTCTGTTACTGGTTCTATGATATCTCTGAAATTATTACTCCTATGTGTATGAAAATTCGCACTGAGGTAACCTCACATGTCCATGTTCCAACACCACAGGTTTCCTCAGATTTGGTTTCACCAATTGGGACTTATGATCATTTTCCCAAGGTGACCTAGGACTTATGATCATTTTCCCAAGGTGACCTGTTACAGCACTATTCATAACAACGAAGTTTTATGAATTGCCACATGTCACTGTTTCATCTTCTGGGTCTGAAATGTAGATAATAGAAAGTACAATCCGTGCCCTTTCTAGAACATCTTCATAAACTTCATTTGGACCTTGGTATCCCAAGATATAGCAATTCTCCCAAGGTGTCTTGTTTAGGGATGAATTCTGGAAGAGGCTGGAACCCTAACTTGGAGGGATCACATATCCCAGAGTATAGAGAATAAGAGGCTGAATTTTGGAAAAAATGTAAATCAGGAGTTTATCTTTGGCGTCTGTAATTTTCATCTCCTGATCCTTCCCCAATCCCGAGATATAGAGAATGTACCAAAACTTATCACTTTTAGTATTTTAGGGTTTTTCCAGTTCGGGGTCAAACTAGGGTTTGACTTTCTGAGAGTTTCACCCAACCAAAAATCTTGAACCAGGTCTCTAAAATTAGATTTTGATGAGGAGAGAAATCCTATGCTAGGCTCACTCAAAAATTTCTCTTTTGTAAGAAGCCCTAATTTCCCACACCAAAACTGAAAATGCTCAGAATCGAATTATGCTTCGACAGAAAAATATGCCCTTCAATGGAGAGTCAGCCTAGCATACTTTTGCTCATGTATTGTGGAGAGAGACCCAAAAAGTAATAAGCCCTATATTATGTAGCTGCATAATTTCTTCTTCTCAGGTTAGCTCTAATACCATGTTGTATTTTTATCATTTAAGCTAGCATTATGATCTTAGGATCTTTAACTGAGAGAATAACATGCACAACAATAAAACACAAGAGACAAGGGACACAAATAATTTTCCTCGGGGAAACCATAAAGGAGAAAACCCCACAACTTCCTCATAGATAGAATCAGCACCAAAAGTAAAACCCAAAAACATAAAGATGATCTACCGACAGCAGTAGTCTCTCTCTTTGATCCCAGCAACTTCTCTCTCACTCATGCGCCCCAATGAGTGAGTGTGTGTGTGATAAATAGAGAGGCTCACTCTCTATTTATATTCTTTCGTTCACTTGAATCCCACTCCAACATGTCGACCTCACTTAACAATTACTTACTAGAGCCAACATCTCTAGGAGTGTCTAATAACCCTAGTGCCCCACAATTTGTGGGGACTTTTCCTTCTCCGACCAACAAGGAGGGTTATCCTTAACACAACGGTGGGGACTATTGCCCAAATTACAATGACTCACCTTGGGTTGAATTCACTAGGATATTCTAATAACCTTATGGCCCCACAAATGCGGGGACTTTAACCCTTGACCAATAGGAGGATTACCCACAATGACTTGACATGACTTATTTACATTATAGAACCTCCCGATAGGAACATCGGGGCATGGCATGACTCAAATACATTACAGACACATCCCGGAATAAAAATCAGGGTACAATACATAAGATATACAGATGAATACATTCTGAAGATACAAATACATCAACAGAGTACAGCTGAAGCGGAGTATGTCACAGCTTGTTCATCTAGTTGTGAGGCAGTATGGCTAAGGAACCTATTGTCTGATTTATGTGATCTCCAGTTGGATGCTACTTATATATATTGCAACAACCAGAATTGTGTGAAGTTTTCGGAGAACCCAGTGTTCCATGAAAATTCAAATCATATTGAGATCAAGTATCACTATATCAGGGATATCGCGTAGAGAGGAGCAGTGAAGCTCTAGTATGTTGCGACAGACGAACAGATAGTTGATGTGTTGATGAAGCCATTGGCTAGAGTGAAGTTTGAGTACTTCAGGGAGAAGCTTGGTGTTCTCCAGATCGATGTTCCCTCCAAGGGGAAATGATGATACCTAGAGCCATTCTGACATGGTGAGAGGATTAGGTTCCTTCCATGGTCAGATGTAAGGGCCGAGCCATTCTGTCATGGTGAGAGGATTGGTTCCTTCCATGTCAGATGTGAGTGATGAGCCATTTTGATGTGACTGTAGGATTGGTTCCTACATGATCAAATATAAGAACTAAATTCCATTCTTGGAATGGAGGCACCTAGTCAGTTACCAGGAATAGTCATCTTGGTGTTGAGTTGCCATTCTTTGGGAGAATGGAGGCACCTGGTCAGTTACCAGGAATACTCAGTCTGGGACTGAGGGCCATTTTGATATGACTGTGGGATGTAGTATTACATGATCAAATGTGAGTGCATGGCCATTCTGATGTGATTGAGGGATGTGTTCCCACTTGATCAGATATAAGGTTTGATGCCATTCTTTGGGAGAATGGAGGCACCTGGTCAGTTAGCAGGAATCCTCAGTCTGGGTCTAAGAGCCCTTTTTATGTGGTGTTTTCAAACATGGTCGAATGTAAGTGCTGAGCCTTTTTGATGCGGTGTTTTCGAACATGGTCGGATGTAAGTGTAGAGCCCTTCTGATGCAGTGTGTTTGCACATGGTCGGATATAAGTGCTGAACCATTCTGGCGCAATGTGTTTACACATGGTTAGATGTGAGTGCTGGGCCTTTCTGACAAGATGAGGTTAGATGTGAGTGTTGGGCATGCCTTTTTGACAAGATGAGGTCAGATGTAAGAGCTGGGCGGGCCATTCTGACTTAGGGTCAGATATAAGTGCTGAAGACCTACATGAAGGGTAGGCCTACAACCAGCATGAAAAAGGGCTGGCTTTGTAGAACTTCCTATGACAAGAAGAATCGAGAGATAGCACCATTCTGAGATAGCACTAATGATGATGATCCAAACTTGATGATGATCCAGATCAAGTGATGATCCATATGTGATGATGATCTAGACTTGATGATGATCCAGATTTGATGATGATATAGTGATGATGATCCAGCAGTGATGATCCAGTAATTGTGATGATCCAGATCCCATGATGAAGAAGAAGATGAAGAAGAATTGAAGAAGAAGATGACTTGAAGATGAAGAAGACTTGAAGACGAAGAAGACTTGAAGATGAAGAAGACTTGAAGAAAAAGAAGACTTGAAGATGAAGACAACTTGAAGATGAAGATAACAAGATGATCCAGTTGATACAGAGAAGAAGACCAGTGCTAAAAATTGTGTCGAAAGAATACCTTCCTAGTTAAGAGGGAGTGTTGATGTATTTGTAACTTTGGAATGTATTCACTTATATATCTTATGTCTTGTACCAAGATGTTTATTCTAGGATGTGTCTGTAATGTAATTGAGTCATGTCATGCCCCGATGTTCCGATCGGGAGGTTCTATAATGTAAACAAGTCATGTCAAGTCATTGTGGGTGACCCTCCTATTGTTCAAGGGTTAAAGTCCCCGCAGTTTCGGGGCACTAGGGTTGTTAGACTCACCTAGTGAAGTCGGACTGGTTTAGTCAAGTAGGGAATTAGTATAAATAGAGAGCTAGCCTCTATATTTAACACACACTCACTCACACTCAGTTGTAGAGCATAGCTGAGGAAGAAGAAGACATTGGGGCTAGGAAGAAAGAGGTTACTGCTGTCTAGAGATCATCTTACTATTTTTGGGGCTTTGTTATTTGGTGTTGATTCTATCTCTGAGGAAGTTGTGGGGTTTTCTCCATTTATGGTTTCCCCGAGGAAAACACTGTGTTCATTGTTTCTTGTGTTTGATTGATGTGCTTCTTATTCTCTCAGTTAAAGATCCTAATAATGCTAGCTTAATGTTAAAAATCTAACAAATATAAAATATAAAACCAGCCTCCATGGACATGTATGCAACATAAAAACACAATAAATAATTTCCAAATAAAATACTTATCTATGAATGGCTCAACTAGCTTCAATGAGACAACGTTCCACCCATCCTTATACAAAATCAAGCCAAATACTTGAACAGTTCACCCTCAATCCGAGCACATGGATCCACACACTATGGAACTCTCAAATCATATCTCAACAAAGAATACTCTGGACACAACCTGAGAAACACAACACATTCCCTCACCACTTATTTTCTCTACATCAACACTTCCTGGTGCAATGTGATTCTCTTCACTAATCCAGTCCCTCAGGACATCACCATCCACCCTCAGGAATCACACGATAATATTAGAGACAAATAATGATCCTTGAGTTACTTTTGTGTTCAATATAAGGTCTAACCAATCTCCACGCGAGAATATATCAATGTCCAATCACCCTCACAATATTTTTTATTTCCCCTGCAAACAAAAGGGTATGATACCTATGTGCAAAAATTCCAAATCGAATCCATCCACATGCATTCAAATTTATGAGAGAGAATCCCTGCAAACACAAGAATGATGAATGAAATCCAACTCTAATCCCTTCATAGCAACTGGAATTCACTGGCAGAGGCTATCTTAGGTTCATTGGCAAACAATTCTAATTCACTAAGGGATTTTTCCAACTCATTGGATGACCATTTGAGTTCTCAAGGGAGCAACTCAAATCCACTTAGTTTGACCCTAACTCACTAGAAAAACACTCCCAACCACTAGAGGTAACTTGAATCTAATAAGACTGGTAGAATTCCCCTTAAATCACTCCCATGCACTGAAGACAACTCAAATTTACCAAGATTGACTTGAATTCCCCCAAAATCACTCCCATGCACTAAAGGCAAATCGAATCCACCAAGAAGGACTTGAATTCCCATAAAATCACTCTAACTGACTGAAGAAAACATGAATTTTCCCAAATTTACTATGATTAACTGAAGACAACTCGAATTAGGTGGGGTTTACACAAATCAAGTGCATGGTGGACACAAATAGTTAAACAAACACATATGACATGGGAGATGGGAGAGTAAGTCCCATTGGAATCCAATCAGGAATATTCTCATCAGGTAAGGGTGCATGCAAAGCACTAAGTAGGTGTAACGTGATCTCTAAAGTCCAATAACATCAAAATTAGTAAACATAGAGTATTGTTAGAAAAAGGAGAAACTCCTAACCCCTACCCCCCTCACATGTGTAATCCATGACCCCCAACCATGTTAGTTTTCTACTTTGAGCTATTATTTAATTAAACTAATAATAATAATGTCCATAGTCCATAGTCTAGGAACCTAATTCCACCAAATGATAAATAACCACATCTCCCAGGTCCAGGGCTTACCATCGGGGAATTACAATTATATTTCCAGATTGTACAAATTTGACAACTCTAGGTCATCATATCTCTCATTAGTTTGTGTTGCTCGTAGTGATGAATTAAGCAAAATTTGGCATGAAAAATATGGTCATCTAAACTATCTCTCATTGAAACAACCATGTAATCAAAATATGGTGAGTGGTATTCCTCACATGTCTTCTATAGACAGTGTTTGTTCTAGTTGTGTACTCAACAAACACCATCTAGAAAATTTTAACAATTGTTTATCGGCATGCCTCGCCCCCCTTGAAATTTGTTCATAATGATTTTTTGATCATTTACTATGGCCTCTTTATGTGGGTTCAAGCATGTTTTAACTTTCATTGATGACATGGGTTTATTTTTTAATATTAAAAGTGAAGTTTTTGACTTTAGTTTGGTCTTTAATTCCCTGTAGAAAATCAATTTGGACATCAACTTTGGAAGTTAAGAACAAATACTAGAGGCAAATATCATAACAACAAATTTACAGTTTATTGCACTACATAGGGCATTCATATGTAAAATAATGTTCCATATACACCACAACAAAATGGTGTTACTTTGAGAAATAATCACACATTTAAAGAAACAACAACTTGTATCATCCAATATAAAGGATCGAGTCCTCGTTTTTGGGAAAAGGCCATTAATTGTGCCAATTACATAGTTAATCACACTCACACGGGATTTAAAAGATATATAACCTAGATATAAAGCATAAAGCATGTAGAGTTCTCCCCCAAAATGGATACCCAAAGCCTCTCCCCAACAACAATAGATAATGAGCTTTATATAGCTTAAGTTTCCCTTCCTTGGACATGATTCATGTGAATCCAAATTAGCTCCCTTTGGTTGGGATATTTACAAATTCTTTTGTAAACATAGTATTTTGGTTACAATGACATGGTTTTTTTAAACCATATGCCAATTCATCCAATGTTACAAGCAAACATAGCATATGATTGGTGGCCACATTATAACATATGATAAATATGACCCAAAACCAAATAACCAACCAAATATATATTAAGGTTATAAGAAACACCATATGGGGTTCGTTGAGTTTGGTGGCATGTCCCCACTTTGGAATATTCCAAGGTTTTAACCATATGACCCTTTTTTCTCTCATATAAAATAGGTACTAACCTTAAATAAAAGCGGCCCCAAACTATGGAAAGCAACATAGTGTAGGCGAGATGGTGAAGGCATAGTGCGAGATCGTGGGAAGTCGCAGGTTCAATTCGAATCACCTCCAAGAATATTTTGTAAGTACAGTTGATTTCAGACAAATTAGTAATGCCACGTGTCCAAATATGGTTGTCCTGTAATGTCCAATTAGTTGCCACATGTTGATATACAAGTGGCCCATGCAAACGCCAACTGGATTCTACTTGTACCGCCAAATTGACTGCCACATCACCAGTTCTACCAACTGGGGTGCCAACTAAGCTCTGCAATATTCCATGTGACATGTGGCCCATGCAAGCGCCAACTGGATTCTACTTGTACCGCCAAATTGACTGCCACATCACCAGTTCTACCAACTGGGGTGCCAACTAAGCTCTGCAATATTCCATGTGATGCTCTGTGGGGTTTCCACATCAAAATTGTACATGACACGTGGAACCATTCCAATGGTACCATGTGGTATCCTTTTTCCATTTATACACAATAAATTATTGTTCCGTCGAAACTTCAGAGTTTAATATCATGGTCGTAAGGAGTTTGTTCGAGGCGCCAGAAATCTCTTATCAAGATATACATGATGATGAGGTCCATTCTAGAATTCGAGCACTTTCATTCTGGAGCATCTTCAGATCCTCATGCATCACACATGACATGAAATCCTATCAAATCTTAAAATCACATAAGCTAATATATTTTATGTGCATTAGTTTATCGATACAAATCTCATGTCTTTGTAATGTCATGTAAACACGATGTATTTGAAACACAACCATGCATAAGGAAAGCCAATGAGAAAGTCCTATTCCATCACATGCGATCAAGTATGATCAAAACGACACAATGATGAATCAATGTATACATTTCATTACAATGTAATCCACTCATGTCACAATTTTCAATCCTCTTAAGCATTTCAAAGACATCATCTATATCAAATTAGTTAAGATATGCATGCTTAATACAAAGTTGAAAGTATGCAATTTCAAAAAAGGAGGGTCCCCAAGTCTTTCAAATTGGGTCTAGTTGAGGCCTCAACAATCCCTATCTCATGCTCTTAGCTCCAACCATGAGAAATCCTCCTACAAGTTTACAATTGTCAAGAACCAACAATTATACCCCAAATGAAGTCAAAATTGTCAAATCCCAATGCAATGGGATTTGAACCCTAAACGGGAATAAAAAAATTGGCATAAGCATGTCTAGTAGCCAATATGATTACATGTTAACAATTGGATGGTTTTATCCTCCATAGGATTTTGTGTGTGTTTATTTTATATTCTATTTATTTATTGTTTGTTTTATTATTATTAATTTGCATAATGCATTTCATATGGAAACCCATTGGATACTTATCCTCACTTTGAGGATGGTACCCAAGGTAAACTATATTATTTAGGGCTCAAGTCCACGTCAAAAATCAACAATTGACTCATGGAGATAGAAAACATGTCATAAAGTGGGATTTGAACAAGGGTGGGGGAGGATAACAAATCTTCTATTAGAAACACAAGCTAAACCCAATTGACAAACACACATGCAAATGAATTCCTTTTGCACACTAGAATCCCTTGAATGGGAGAGGCTATAATACTAATTGCTATAAACATGAATAACACATACTTGCATAAGATGTATGTAGATATATTTGTAATACATGTTTAAAAATTGTTAAATTGATGGATCCTACAAAGATAACTATCATAGTATATTTTCCACCACTGGCATTAGTGTGACAATTGAATAAAAATATAGGAAGTACTAGCTACTACAGAAAATTTATTAAAGGATAATGCGCAGATCACAGTCCCAATGGAAAAATTATTAAATAAAGATAGTAACTTATAGTGTAATGAAGAATGTTAGTAGAGCCTCAACTTGTTGAAGGAAAATATGGTGACAATGCCTATGTTTATATTGGTGAAAGTAAGTCCATGTGCATGTTGATGCTTCATCCATTTCTTTGGGTGCAATACTCGCTCAGCTAGGAGAGGGGTCCATCGATCATCCTATAGCGTTTGCTAGTAGGAAATTTCCTAGAACAGAGAGAAATTATACTATGATGGAACGAGAAGGATTAGCTCTAGTCTATGATTTGTAAAAATTTAGGCATTATTTGTTAGGAGGTCATTTTAAAATGTTCACTGATCATTCTTCTTTGAGGTACCTGGTCAACAAGCCAGTGTTGGCGGGGGGTGGAATATGCAGGTGGCTATTGTTATTCCAAGAATATGACTTTGACGTTATAGTTAATCTAGGAAGGATGAACGCATGGAATGACCATTTGATGAGGTTAGAAGCAAGGGAAAACCAGTTAACCTAGATGATAACGTCCTAGATGCACAACTCTTTTCGGTGAAGATGGTGAATGGATATTTTGAAGACATTGTGAAATTTTTGAATACAAGTTTGACACCACAAGGATATAATGTAGCACAAAAGAAGTAGTTGGTTGTCAAAGAAATAGATTATCAATTGATCGTAGGTTAGTTATATAATCTAGGACCAAATGAAATCTTAAGACAATGTGTTTTGGAGCATGAGCGCCCTATGATTTTGGATGAAACTCATGATGTTGTTGCAGGAGGCCACAACATAGGAAAACTTACAACAACAAAAATATTGAGGGTACGATTGTGATGGCCAAGCTTGCATAAAGATGCCAAGGATTATTGCATATATTGTGATGTTTTCCAAAGAATTGGGAAACAATCATGAAGGGATGAGATTCCATTAGCACCACAGGTGACATTGCAAGATTTCAACAAGTGGGATGTTGATTTAGGGGGTCCAATCAACCCACCTACGAAGAGGTTAGGAGCACGATATATTATCACTGCGGTAGACTATCTAACTAGACGGGTTGAGGCCGAAATAGTAAAACATTGTATTACTATGAAGTTTTTATTCCAAAATGTAGTTACCAGATTTGGATGCCCTTGAATTCTATTGAGTGACCAAGGAACTCACATTGTAAACAAGATGATTGAAGCTCTTACACAAGAACTCCAAATATATCATCGGAAGAGCACCCCATAGCATCTGCAAGCTAATGGAATTGTCGAAGCTTTTAATAATATTTTGGAGCATTCTTTGACTAAGGTTTGTAATGTGAACTGCGACGACTAGGATTTGAAGGTACCTATAATTTTATGGGCTTATAGGTCAACTTGTAAGAACTTGACAGGTTAGACACCCTTCAAGTTGGTATATGGGAACGAAGTTATCATGCAAATGGAGTATATTGTACCCACTTTGATAATTAGTTCCTTCACCGAGATGTCAACTAGTGCAGTAGAATAAAGGTTGTCGTAGTTACTGCAGTTAGAAGAAGACAGATTTCTTGCAGGATTCCATCAACAAATTCATAAGGAAAGGGAAAAGGATGGAGTGGAATCTTTTAGAAATTCTGTTTGAAAAAAGAATCTATAATTTATTTAACTTAGAGGAGATTGAAGATGGATCTCATTTCTAAGATGCCCTTCATATAATGATGTTAAATGTAATCATATTGATATTTACACTTGAAATTTGGTTCATGAAATGCTAAACCAGCCAACCAAACTAAGCTTCAAGATTTATCGTGAATTTAAAATTGTATTAAAAAATTGTTAATATAAGTTATTTTGGGATATAAATTTCTTAGTTTTTTTGTTCACTTTCTCTAGGTCACAAACACCAAGTTGGTCTAAAAGACATTTAAAAACATCATCAATGTCTTACTATAACAAGCCCATTCCATTTTAATAATTATTTTAAATTAAGATGGGGTAAGTTTGTCCATCTAAACAATTTAAAGATTGGATTCCCTTTGAGAATTAGCAATATATATATAAATTAATAATTGAATTCAAATATCATATTTTAATTTCGATCTATCTTGTTTTTCTAAGGGAAACCTCATAGAGAAACTGAAGGGATGCTTCTCCAAATTTGTGGATGACATGCGTAGTAAACCCCTTGGTAAGCCCTTGAATTATATATTGCTCACCCTTTATTGACTATTTTCCATTCCATAAGCCTCCGACTATTCCTTTCCATACGTAAAATAGTGCCAAAGTTAAACTGTTATCCATTTCGGTTTATCAAGTATTTGATTGTATATTGATGTGATTGAGATGAGTACGAGATGAGGTGATGTGATATAATTTGGGTTTCATGAGTAACTTAGTCTAGATGTGTTATTCCCATATGATGCATAATACTATGTCTCATAATACTATGCTAAAAAATACTATCCTATATATACTTTATTTTATGATGGGTCACCTCTTTGAGAAATAAACATTTGTTGTAGAATTATCAGCTTATTGAAATATATTTTATTCAAATTATTTCATGGGATGGATTGATGTTGCAAAAAACTTCTCAAAGATTCTTTTAAAAATGTCATAGCACAAATTCAAAGGGATTGAGAGCACGCCTCTTACAACATGACACAATAAGCACGGTGGAATGTGGTTGAAGGAAGCCATGAAATCAAGTGGATGAGTACAAAACTCAAGTAAATTGGCCACTTCTCATGAATTCCATAATGAACAAAAATATGTCACTGATATGTAGGAATTTTGTTGCAGAATTATAAAGTTCTATATGACTATATAGCATGGAATATTTGAGATAATTTTGTATTTAAATAAATAATTGTAGCCTTGGATAGGTTACACGACCAAATCTAACAAGAGATAGAATTATATTTCTTTAATTACTATATTGTAATTCCAATTTTTCATATAGTCTAAGATCAAAAAATTGTTTTGACTTGCTTGATGTGAAAAGAGTTTTGTTTTGAGGTATTCAACAACTTGTGTATGTAACACCCCAACCATTGACATTAGTTTGAGTATAAATACGATATTGTAGGGGTGAAAATATCTATTGATATGTAAAAATAAAAAGGAATACATGCCTTGTAATTTAATGTAGGTGATGGATGACAAGTGTGTCATCCATCACCTAAATATTAAATTAAGTAATATATGAAATGAAGTAATAAAAGTGGGTGATACCAAGAGGTGGGAGTCAGATCCGTATTGCTTGATTAGGAGGTTTGTTTCATGTTTGTGTTGGTTTTCTGTTGTTTGTGAGTGCACTTGTTGGAGAGGAAGGTTAAGGAGGAGGAGTTTGTTGTATAGAGGTTCAAGATAGAGAAAAGAGTAAGGTCTTACCTAGTCTAGGATAAGGTTAGTTTTGAAGGTTCAGAAGCCTCGACTTCTGTTGGAGGTTGGTTGGGTGGAGAAATTCCCTTCCAATTTCGGTTGTTGTTGATATAGGTGTTTGTGCCTAACAGAGGAAAAGGTCTCCATGTAAAATTGGCTAAGTTGGGAATCGATCAAGTATGTAGAGTTTCTTCTCTTTGGGTTATCATTTCTTGAATTTTTCTATATGAGTTGTATTAGAATCGTTAATTGATTTATTAAAGGTAATGAATCCAATTATCATTAGACACCTAGTAGATTAGTTCTTTTATGAAATTATCTCAAGGAATCTACAATTTAATTATGTTTAAAATATGCATAGTAAAAATGGTTGTTACTTTTGGTATCAGAGCCGTAGATCCAATGCTTGGGCCTTGATGGCCATAACCATGCATAAAGATAACCACTACTCGATATTTCAACTTGATGAATCTCTAAGATAATTCACATTGAACATTTCAGCAGCCCCATAGCCAAAATGACACCGCTTTCAATAATATTTTAGTGTGTGTTGGGAGGGACTTCAACTGTTAGCCTTCTATTGGTGAGGGATTTGTTGTGTGCTCTGAAGTGTTCACCCATTTTCTTAGGTTTAGCAAGGGATTTCACTACCAAGCTCAGCATTAGCAGTATTTTTCTTCTTTAACTCTATTATTGCTCTAAGATCTTAATTCAGGGTTTGATCGATCTTAATTTGGAATTAAGCCCCAAATTTTCTAGCATTTTTTTTCCTTGGCATTGATAGGTTTATGCATGTACAGATCAAGATTTTATTTATTTCCATAATATCATCTAACCTTAATGCTCAATATGTATTTATGGATTATTGCCTACATTTTTTGTTTCCTTTTCCTTCAATTTGTCCAAATAATTTCTCTCGAGAACTAACACAATTGTGACTGATTGTTATTTTTTAATGTTGTTGTCAAATTATAGATGGATGATAATAGTTTTCATTTCTTGTGTTTCTCACGAGAATTTGGATTCATGAATGGATTCCAAGTCTAGTAGGCCTTGCATGGGAAACTTTGTTAAATTGTGAACCATTGCAATAAATTGGTACATAGAAACAAATCCAAAGACTCTAACCATATAGGAATAGTTGACAAAGTAAATAGTCAAAGGTCAATTATTAGACATAAAAGTACACATAGTTCTATTAGACTGGTCTAATCCAAGAAAGAATAAACTAGCAATTGCACCTAACGGTGCAAAAAGTCATCATAATAAGGGGGCGAGGTGGAAGTGATTATGTAAAGTGTAAGGAAGCACATAAAACAATGAAAGTAAAAAATGTACGAAAGAAAGTGGACAAATTCCTTATGGGATATTAAAGAGATATAGGAAATGCCTTATGGTATATAGGAATGTTTTATTTGATAGCAGTGTATAAAATGTTTTTTTTTATATCAATGAAAAATCAATGCTCCAATGACAGATCCTTTACCACTAGAAGGTAACTAGTTGAAGTCCCTCCCAACACATGCTCGATTCCTAAAATTAGTTCCATTTTGGTTATGGGACCACTAAATTGCTCGATGTGAATAGACTTGGAGCTTAATTCACTTGAAATATTGAGAAATGGATATCTTTAGGAATTGTTATGGACCTCAAGTCCTAAGTATTACAGCCTACGACTTTTATACCAAATTAACAACCCTTTTTACTAATAATGTTTTAAACCTAATTAAATGGTAGATTTCTTGAGACAAATTCATAAAACAACTAATCTATGGGGTGTCTATTGATAGTTGGATTCATTATCTTCAAGAAAGAAGTTAACAATTCTAACACAACTTAAATAAATAGAAAAAATTCAATGAACATCAACCCAAAGATAATAATCTCTACTTACCTAATCAATGACTAATGTCCTTTGTTAGGCATCTACTCGTTTATCAACAAAAACACTCTGGTGGACAATTCTCCACCCAACCAACCCTCAATAGAAGCTGAGGCCCCAAACCCTCAACAATTAAACCTATTCTAGACCATGTGAGACCTTACTCTTTTCTCTATCAAGATGATTCATGTGAGACCGGGCCTTCATAATCTTCCTTGCCAATATCCAAATGATCTTGCTTGTCATGACACAAGCCCTCTACTATAACTATTCGTGGATCATACAATAGGCATCAAATTTTCTCTAGGAATTTTGTGTGGCTTAGCCATCCTCCCAACTTCCGGTAAATGTGTAGCCTCATTAGAATTAACTGGAGTATGGGCCTCATCAGAATTCACTGGAATCTAGTTACTGGTACATTGATATCATTATACACCATGCACATCAAAAGGTTGATATTTCCTCCATCCTTATGCACCCTTAAGGCATCGAAATCCCTTCTCCATCTGCCTAAATCCCAGGTAGAGTACCTCAAGCCGTGGAATTCCAGTAGTAGAGTTAAGATCAATTGGCATAGATCTAATTGTTGATTTTTTCCATGAACCCATAAGGTGCTTGTTGCAGCCACTCTCATTCTTCGTTTTGGGCCCCCACAAAATCTTAGAATTATTAGCCTCTTTAGGTGGATCACCTACAAGCATTTTCCTCTCTCCACAAATTAACAATGATTAGTACTTATTCTTAGATAAGAAGATACCATGAAATCCATTGTGAATAATAATGCACTATAATTGTCCATCATATGTGATCATGGAGAATGACTCATCACGAGTTAAAACTTTCAATTGAATGTATCATCATAAATCATCATGGAATAATATGCCTCATAAACCAAGTTTTACTTATCATGAAATACCAACATGAATTAATTAAGAATTCTACTCAATACCAAATCACATGAATCAACCAACCCATGATATCCTAATAAAATAATCAAGCATCCTATTGAATTGATATGTCATGAAAGAGCATAATGAAGTAACAACATATTATAAAGTAAAGCACCCTACTAAATATAAACATGAAATGACAATATATCATAAATTATGTGTCATTTGTCACGAAATACCATTATGAAGTAACGAAGTACGATATTGATTATCCAGATGAAACAACAAGGTTTAAATGGAGTATCTCATGCCCGAGTCCATAAATCTACTAAAAATGAAAAGGAAACTTGTGATTCATTGAGACAAACATATCTTACTCTAATCTTTACTTGGTAGAAAAGATTATTTTTGGAACTAGAATTACTAATAAGTTTTACATTCATGGCTTGTCTCAATAACAATGATAACCACAATGTTCCACTCCTTAGTGGAATTGAAAAGCTTAACATTGTTGACCACAACAACTTCAACAAGCATTGTTGTCTCTCTTCTAACAAAACAAAGACCTACAAGAGTCTCTTGCTAATTCGTTAGGATACGAACTACCTACCAATATTGCGTGAGTTCCGATAGAAAATGAAATGGTAGCAATAAATTAGTTATGTAGATCATGAAAACTCGAGCTCGATGCATAAATCATTAATGAGCAATATGAGTTAGAACAACTGCATAAATCACCTCTTTTAGGCAAAAAATGATGACTTAGCCTAAATTTAAATGTTCTAGGGAAGCCCTCAATACATCGTGTAAAAATTATCTTAAATAGAGGTGTTAAACATTGCAACATATTCTTTACCTAAGGTTAGGAATCACATTTCTATTTATGCGGAGTTTTAATCTCATATTAGGTTGCATTCATAGAACAATATTAGTTAAAACTCACTGTAGAGGGAAGGAATCCTTTATACATAATTCCTTAATTATCTTGACACTTTGATAGCTTTTCTAGAAACTACATAATATGCATTTCATTCAAGATTGATCTCAACTCCTTTTGAATTGTTTTGAGTTGATGAAATTGCTACAAAGGTAGTCATAATAGTTTTATTTTGACTGGGAAGTGGAGAAGTTTCAAAAACTATTTTGAGGGGATATGGTTGACGAATTCTAGTTTTATCCTAACTTGAATCACTTCATTTTGATATCATACATAAAAGCTATGCCCAAAATAATAACTACTTGTTCCAAAATCTCCATTGTTAAAAATCAGCATTCTAGAATAATTCTTACCACATTTTAGATGTCAATTCAAAGTACTTTAAAAATATGTTTCTACTGAAGATAGCTTTATGAATCTAGTTTCATATCCTAACAGAAGCATGTCATACTGACATTTGATGAAAGAGTTGTGCGAAAAATACTCACCATTGATGAAAGCATAAAATTCTAAAGATCTCTGTAATTTGCACTGTATCCTAGCATAATAGTTTTATTTCGAGGGGGAAATGGAGAAATTTCAAAAAGTATTTTGAGGGGATATTGTCCTCAAATTCTAGTCCTCTACTTAATCGAACCACTTCATTTTGATGTCATGCATAAAAATTATGCCAAAAATAAAGAGTACTTGTTTTAAAATCTCCAGTATTAAAAAACAACATTCTAGAATATTTCTTAGCATATTTGGCATATCAATTTAAAGTAGTTTAAAAATTTGTTTATATAGAATAAAATCTACTAATCTAATTTCATATCCCACTAAAGCATGCCATTCTAACCTTTGATGAAAGGGTTGTGCCAAAAATAGTCACCATTGATCAAAGCATGAAATTGTAAAGAGCTTTGTAAGGTAGAATGTGTCCTAGCATCTTTGACATAGAAATTCAACTCACTTTCAAAACCTATATTTACTGGACATATCCCTAGGAACTTACTTCATTCTTCCTTTTAAATCACTTCAATGTGATATCTTACTAAAAGGTTATGATCAAAACACTTTTTGGTAGCCTAGGTTGGTTACCACTCCAACATGTTTGAAAGAAAACACTTAATGAATTAGCACTCCAACATCTTTGAAAAAAACCACTTAATGAATTAGCACTCCAACATGTTTGAAAGAAACGACTTAATGAATTCCTTTTAGATGTACTAGCGCATAAGCATGGTTTGTAATCCTTCTTTGAATGTAAGTAGAAATTCCTCACATCTCTTTTGGTTCCATAGTCTCACCTTATATTGTGCAACATGTGCTAGTATTTTTTGTAGTTCGCTAAAGACCAATAAGGTCAAACTTAGTTATGTTCATTTAGGAGAAATGATTATTGAAGGAGTTCTATGAGTTTCTATGGAAAGGGAAAATCCGCCAATGACTTTAAAAGTGCAATCCTGAACAAGAGCAATTCCTTATTTGGGAGTAGAGGATCATGGGAACTTGTTGTAGAATTGGAGAATATACATATGGAGGACTTAAAACCAAGGGGATTCTCTATGGGGTCTAGAGATAAGGAAATTGATTTTGAAACATTTGTGTCATTCAAAGGTTTGGACATTTTCAAGTCAAATATGGGTTACTTCATTTAGCTCAAGCCAAAGACAACAAGGAGAGTTTGACTTATTTCCAATGAAGATGAAGTTTATAATTGTTGTCCCGGAATTTTATTAGTAGTGAAAATTCTATGAAGATCATTATGACAACATTGGAAGAGACTCTAAGCATGAGTTTTAATCAATAGAGTTTATGAGCATCATGTTTCCCAATACTTTGACAACAAAATAGGATGATAGAAGATGGCGTTGCTTAGCTGTTGGAGAAATGTGAAACATGATGCATTAGCTAGAAAATTGCAATAAAGTTTCACCACCTATACATCCATTGAACTCAAGAAATGAAATATTTTCCTCAAGGAACCAAATGCATTGCTGAAGAATTTACAAAGTAAAAATAAATCAATACTCTTATAGTGAAAAATCTCCATCTGACATTCTAAGATAGTGAATTGCTTCAAAACCGACTTGTTGGTGAGCACCCGTGTGCAATAAAAATACAAAACTTCCAACATGTAAAATAATTAAAAAACTCATCATCAACCAGGATTCAACTAGTAATCTAAACCAGATTGCAACACCCAAAACTAAAGTTTCAAACTTTGTACTTAATAAAGATTCCAGCCTTGTCAAGCAAAGCGATGATAATACCAAGTGTTTTTATAACTACGCCAACCACTGCAAAAGAATCCAAAATCGGCAATACTATATGGGATATTCAAACACAAGGCTGCAAGTCGGCTAAGGAAATAGGGTTGGCTGGAAATGTTTATATATAAGTATTCCTATTTGAACATCCTAAGCTCAAACACAATACTTCCAATTCTTTTGTTGGTGATTAACTATTTGGAAATCTGATCTCTGCCCATCTTCTCTTGGCAAATACCCATTTCGAACCATTTCGAAAAGAAGTCTTTTTGTTGAGTGCTTCTGATTGATAAGCTGCTGTATTTGCAGGAAAGGGTGCATACCCACCTACCTACTGAACAGCGGTCACTGAGTTTGCAAACAAGGCCAAACCGCCCCCATTGTCTTACATTCGCCGGTTTTCAGTTTTCTGATGGTATTTACTAAGCAAGAAAAAAAACAGATGTCTCTGGAACCAGATTCCACTCCCAGCGGGGTCCCTTCCCCATTGGTCTCTGTAAACAATATGTTCACGATTGCCACGGAATCACAGGTTTCTAATGTAGAACAAGGCAGCGGATCGAATTGTAAGAGCCTGGCTGACGGTCTAGTGAGCCTCTCTGATGGTCTATTGGCTTCACTGAAAGCGAAGGAAGCAGCGAATAGAAGGTTTGAAGCTGCAGCATGGGTGAAGAGCATGGTTGGGTTTTTGGATATACCATGTAGGCCATCCGAGGAGGAGTTTTGTGTTTGCTTGAGAAATGGGATCATTTTATGTAACCTTGTCAACAAGGTTCAACCGGGAGCAGTGTCCAAGGTCGTTGCAAATCATGTGGAGGAAAGACGGTCTTTATCTGTGTATCAATATTTTGAGAATGTTAAGAATTTTCTTGTAGCTGTTGAAGAGATGAAGTTGCCCACTTTTGAGCAGGAAAGCTTGCAGCCGGGTTCTACTTCTACTGCAAAGATTGTTGACTGTATCTTGGCGCTGAAGGCTTATTATGAATGGAAACAGTGTGGAGGAAATGGCCGTTTGAGGACCCTTATGGTTCCAAGAAAGACACGAAATTTCCTTCAACAGTCCACTCCTTGTGTGCCTGTGCCTGTGCCTGTAAAAGCACCCGAAACTTTCCCATCAGTTGGAAACATTGACGAGCGAGAGAAAAGACTCGATGACATCGTTCAAGCTA
>LPNX010721919.1:629389-640093 GCA_001517045.1 Pseudotsuga menziesii | reverse complement strand
TTTATAAAATATAATTTTATTTTTGCAAAATACATTATAATATTTATAATGATATTGTCATCTATAAAATATAATTGTATTTTTATAAAATACATTATAATATTTATGATGTTATGGTTATTTAAAATTAATTATTAATAAAAAATATATACAAATGCACATCACATTGTGAACTTCATCTTTTTATCATCACATCAATTTCTATAATCAAACCTTTATTTATGTAGCAAAACTTCTAATTTTTCCAAGTATTTTGTATGGAAATTATTTGATGTCTTGATTGTCTCTGGAAGGAAAGTGAGTGTCTTGTTACATAAAATTAAAAGAGAAATATAAATAATAAGAATGCATGCATGAGTTTGTTGTAACATAGTGGTAAGATGGATGTGGGTTGTAGTTTAGTGGCAAAAGGTTTGCATGCCACATCACTTTTCGAAGGGAAAACCGTAATTACATGAATAAAGTTTAGCACTTTCTGAATTGAAGAATCAAAACCATGTACTTCTAGGGACCATTTTTACTATTAGTAGGCCCAAAATCAGACCGTCTTCAAATGGTTTCCAACAATGTACTTTTTGAGGTTGAAAATATTATTTTATTTCTAATATTAAAGATTTAAGCCCATAAGGATGAGAGCAATTGGTCAGCAGTAATTAAGACAAAAAGTTGTAAATCAAAGATCACATATTCAAATTCCTTATTGATACTTGAAAAAAAACATTAAAGATTAAATATTAATCTAAAATTTTAATATGTAAGTAATATAAAATTTTAAAATTTTAATTTTCAATTCAAATACCTATTAAATAAAAGAGTGAAATCTATAAATAAGAATTAAATTTTAATATGTATATAACATAGAATTCTAAAATTTTAATTTTCAATTCAAATACCTATTAAATAAAAGAGTGAAACATATAAGTAAGAATTAATGTTTTTTAATAAATTATACAAACATCCATCAACGTCATAGTATTAATGTCTAAATAGTCATACTCAACAACTAGCACATAATGTAAGATCCAAGTTCAAAATATTTGCTATCTCATATTTCTCTTTAGCACAACTAAATGGTTATACATCTCTTAATGCTCATTCAATTCACATATTTTGTTTACTTGGCATATTTTTATCATTGTTTACCATTAGTTGCTACTGTTTTGCCACTCAAATGAGCTAATTGTATTACTAATATTATTATAATAAATCATTAATATTGCTCCAATAAAAATTGTATAAATTATATAATTATGTAATAATAATAATAGTGATGATATATGTTGGATGTTTCATATCAGTAAAATAAATAAACATTCATAGGAAATCATATAAGTAAAATAAATAAAAATTTATGACAAATCATGTAAGTATAATAAATAAAAATTCATAAGAAATATTATGTATGAAATATCTTTAAGATAATAAATTAATAAAGGGTGAATTATATAATAATAAAAAAAAGAAAAAACAAACATATTTTATTGAAGGTTTTATGAAGATCAAATTTTAAAGGGGAAGAAAAAATAAACATATATTATTAAATGTTTTATGAAGAAAATTTTAAAGGGGGTTTCTTTTAAAGAAGGGTGTTTTTTGTTTCCACATGAATGTGACACTATGCACACTTGCTCAAAATTCTCCAAAAGATAACCTTTGCTCAAAATTCAGCATGAGTTTGATTGACTTAAAATCTATATGCCTAAACTATCTTTTATGGAAAATGTAAAGATAATGAAAATGTATATACAAGATGAGCTATGTATTCATGGCTTGAGGTGAAGTAGTAATGGAGATCAAAATGAACCCAGAAAAAGTGAGAAATGGATAAAAGGGTCATTCAACACTCAAAATTTTATAGATAAACATGTTTCTAACGAATTAAGAATCTTTATTAAAAACATCAATCTTGTGGAAACTTTTGAGAGGATTTTCTCCATAGTCAATTAGGATAAGAAAAACAAATTACTTTCTTACAACAAATTATTGTTTAATTACATAATGCTAACATTAGTCTTAAATTGCAAGTTTCTCTTTTGTTGGAATTTAACACCAAATTTGATTATAAGTGTCAAGACATGAATAACCATAATGACATTTTGTTTCAACAATTGAATGATAAGGATAAGTCTATCCAAAACTTGTGCAATTTTAATCAAATCCTTATACAAACTATAAACGAAATCATAAATAGTAAGGGGAATAAAGGAGTAATTTACATATTGCAAAAGAATCCTCAAACTTGTTCTAAAGAAACTATTCCTGCATTTTTGTTACTAATTAGCAAATTGAAAGGTATTGGTTTTATGTAACTTTGCCATATTGAGAAGAATGGAGGTGGACATATATCACCATAATATTTTGGGTGATTTACCACCCCAAACATTCCATGACATCCCATTAAAATGGCCACTTCTATGATCAATTGTGTGAATGTTACAATGTCTATGAAAACATCCTTAGAAATGTCTATCAAAATTTCAAAAAAACTTACGAAAACATCTTAAATTATGCTATTTGATAAAAGATGTATGGATCTCTTATATTTTGATGGAGTATTGTATGTTGGTTGTTTACGCCCGTAGTAACTAGTTTTCTTTGGAACTAGTGGTTATCGCTTTCTATAAAAACATTGTCGAACCTTAAAGAGATACCGAATTTAACATCCACCTAATATGTATATATATATATATATGTAAAACCCAATTTCATTTAAGGTTTCTATTCAAAGTAATATAGGATTTTATTATCACTCCGGAAGGAAACTTGGAAACCAATTTCCCATGGGGACTAGGCTCGAAAACTAACAACATGGCCAAGGCCCTGACTCTCTGGCAAGGACTCCAGATTGTGAAGAATTAAGGAATCACCGGGATCACTATTCTAGGAAACTCGAGAATAATTATTCAAGCCATGACCGAGAACTCTCTTCCTAATCAAATGCACCTCAAGCACCTAATCCAAAAAATCAAGTTGCTTTCTCTCTCCTTCTTTAAAATCGAGTTCTATCATGTCTTGAGGAAAAATAATAAAGAAGCTGACCGAGCAGCAAATTTGGGTTCCTCTCTAAGTTTTGGAGAGCTAAAAAATCAATGGGACTAACTCTCTTTCTGTTCCTCCATAGGACCAAGGCTCCGTCCATGGAGCCTCTCCTCTCGTGGGCCCTCCTTTCCATGGCCGCCGACTCGTGTTCGCTAGCATCCAAGAGATGGAACCTGGTCACTCGTTTGAAGGAAGGATAGGTTTAAAGGTGAATTACGGTGAAGTACCCTCACCTGGTGAGAAATTACTATTTGTATCGTCAAATTAGGATGAAAGGAGTGAGATCTTGACTGGCTTAATGGATCGCATGCATGGCGTAAATATGGTGATCATTGCATCCTTGAGATGCAACGAATTTAAGCAGTGGAGGGGCAGGGAAGGAGGCACCATCATCTTGTTGAATGTTTGCGTGGTGAATAAATTGCAAGTGCAGGATCTGTGTTGATGTGTCATGAACGGGAATAAACTATTGGTGCTCAGTATGGAAGCCGGGTCTGCATCCTCTAGCGCGTCCTCTCCTCCTAGGTCTGTTGAGGTGGTTATTAGGGACCTAAAGAATGATGTCAGGGTATTGCAAGATCAAGTTGAAGCAATTGATACGGAAGGAGGAAGGCGTTTGGAAAACATGGACAAAGACTTGGCGTATCTGCGAAATAAAATCAGTCGCAAAGTGAGGAAGGCCGAGAATGCGGTCATTGGTTTGATAGCGTAATTGGGAATCAAGGTTGAAAAGCTCTCCCTGAAGCTCGTCAAGCATGATGCTCCTCCCAAACCAGGTTCTTTGTCCAGCTTTGATGCCAAATTCAACTAAATTGAGAGAATTGGTCTGCTTTTTTTGTTGTTGTTTACTCTGTGTGCTGGGTTTGTCAGTGGTTATAAATATGGTACTTTCTGGACACTTTGATATGCTAGACTCGGTTTATAATATCCATTTTAATTTTGCCTTGGTTTACTGTAAATATTGTTTCAGTCCTTTCTTATAAAGTCTGAATTTTACAGAGGGCTCTTAAGACTCGTAATTTCCTCTTTGCCGCTTCCATAAGGGCATATTTAGAAACTAGAATCTTCTATTGCAGCTTCCATAAGGGCGTATGTTGAGACTCTGAACTCCTATTGCCATTATCTCAAGGGAATTTCGTAAACTGGTTCGGTTTCTGTGGTTACACCACCTTCTTAATATATTATAACCATTGCTGACAAAACAAATATAGGATTTTAGAAATAAATAAAATACAAAAACAAATTTATTAGTTGTTTTTTAATATATTTTTTTCCAAGGAAAAAAAAAATTGGAGAAATTCCATATGGGATATTAAAGAGATATAATAAATGCCTTATGGTATATAGGAATGTTTTATTTGATAGCAGTGTATAATTTTTTTTTTTTTATATCAATGAAAAATCAATGCTCTAATTAGAGATCCTTTACCACTAGAAGGCAACTAGTTGAAGTCCCTCCCAACACATGCTCGATTCCTAAAATTAGTTCCATTTTGGCTATGGGACCACTAAATTGCTCGATGTGAATAAACTTGGAGCTTAATTCACTTGAAAGATCGAGAAATGGATATCTTTAGGAATTGTTATGGACCTCAAGTCCTAAGTATTACAGCCTACGAATTTTATACCAAATTAACAACCCTTTTTACTAATAATGTTTTAAACCTAATTAAATGGTAGATTTCTTGAGACAAATTCATAAAACAGCTAATCTATGAGGTGTCTACTGATATTTGGATTCATTCTCTTCAAGAAACTAGTTAACAATTCTAACACAACATAAATAAATAGAAAAAATTCAATGAACATCAACCCAAAGATAATAATCTCTACTTACCTAATCAATGACTATTGTCCTTTGTTATTCATCTACTAGTTTATCAACAAAAACAGCCCGGGGGACAATTCTCCACCCAAACAACCCTCAATAGAAGCTGAGGCCCCCAAACCCTCAACAATTAAACATATTCTAGACCATGTGAGACCTTACTCTTTTCTCTATCAAGATGCTCCATGTGAGACCACCTCCATAATCTTCCTTGCCATTATCTAGATGATCCCGCTCGTCATGACACAAGCCCTCTACTATAACTATTCGTGGATCATACAATAGGCATCAAAATTTCTCTAGGAATTTTGTGTGGCTTAGCCATCCTCCCAACTTCCGGTAAATGTGTAGCCTCATTAGAATTAACTGGAGTATGGGCCTCATCAGAATTAACTGGAATCTAGTTACCGGTACATTGATATTATTATACACCATGCACATGAAAAGGTTGATACTTCCTCCATCCTTATGCACCCTTAAGGCATCGAAATCCCTTATCCATCTACCTAAATCCTAGCTAGAGTACCTCAAGCCATGGAATTCCAGCAGTAGACTTAAGATCAATTGGCATAGATCTAATTGTTGATTTTTTTTATGAACCCATAAGGTGCTTGTTGCAGCCACTCTCATTCTTGGTTTTGGGCCCCCACAAAATATTAGAATTATTAGCCTCTTTAGGGTCTTTAAGTGGATCACCTAAAAGAATTTTCCACTCTCCACAAATTAACGACGATTAGTGCTTATTCTTAGATAATAAGATACCATGAAATCTATTGTGAATAATAATGCACTATAATTGTCCATCATATGTGATTATGGAGAATGACTCATCACGAGTTAAAACTTTCAATCAAATGTATCATCATAAATCATCATGGAATAATATGCCTCATAAACCAAGTTTTACTTATCATGAAATAACAACATGAATTAATTAAGAATTCTACTCAATACCAAATCACATGAATCAACCAACCCACGATATCCTCATAAAATAATGAAGCATCCTATTGAATTGATATGTCATGAAAGAGCATAATGAAGTAACAACGTATTATAAAGTAAAGCACCCTACTAAATATAAACATGAAATGGCAATATATCATAAATTATGTGTCATTTGTCACCAAATACCATGATGGAGTAACGAAGTACGATATTGATTATCCAGATGAAATAACAAGGTTTAAATGGAGTATCTCATGCCCGAGTCTGTAAATCTACTAAAAATGAAAAGAAAAATTGTGATTCATTGAGACAAACATATCTTACTCTAATCTTTACTTGCTAGAAATGATTATTTTTGGAACTAGAATTACTAATAAGTTTTACATTCATAGCTTGTCTCACTTTAATTACCGATGCATGTTTCATATAGGGAAACTATAAACCTGTGCATGGAAGACACATGCCAACATCTAAATGTTTCTCGTTGCTTCACATTTGAGTCTTCTTGGGTGCTCCATGCTAAATCTTCATTACACAATACAACTTTTATTTAGTGCATTATGGGAAACAAACTCACTACTTTTGGCACCATTTTTGAGGAGGCTCTAAAATCACCAAGGGATAAAATGCTTGTGATAATACTGTTTCATTGTGAAGGGGGAAGGAACCAAATATCTTGAGTATTTCTTTTTGCGTTGTCTCTCTTTGGTTTCAATTAAGGTTTTCCATGCTGAAGGGGAGGAGGAACTAGAATTTGCAATTGTTTTTCTTTGTAGTGGACATAAATGCAATATCTCTCTTTTACTATAGACTGTAGTGGCATTCAATAGATTTATTTAATTAAATTGCATGCCTTGGTGTAGGGATAAGCTATATCCCTTTTATGCAAAACAATTTTGAAAAGTGGTACATGGTAAGGGACAAATATCCCATAGGAGGATAAGACTGAGAAGAATAAAATAAATAATATCCTATGAATACCTTCGACCTTGAATGTTTAGTTTGAATTTGTGGGTAAGTTATCTCCCTTATACTCATTAAATCACTATCCATGCCATTCATTTTTTTTTCTATGCCCAATCTCGAGCATGCACAATCCAACTTTTGGTTTAGGGGTAGGTTTTCACAAAAGATCACTCCATTTCTCCTTTTGTTCCTTGTTGGAAACCATTTCTCTATTTTGTTTTTTAAAGTTAATGATAACATACAAACAAAAAACAAAAAATAGGGTCAATTGGTTTTCCATGCATTTCACTTGCCTAGTTGTGAATCGACTCTTGACCTCCTAATATAAATATGACGGTTCAATAAGTGCACATATATATAAGAAGAACATGGGTACATTCTGCTACGTAATGGTATATGTTATTACCTTATCTTGCTAAATTTTAGGTTTCCAAAAAGTCATTTATTACTTCCATATAATTTATGATTTTTTAATTTTAGATTTATGAGAAATCATCTATGTTGTCAATATGGAAATCATTATATACATTTAATCACATATGTAACAATTGTAAAGCATGCCATGAAAAAAATTTGTTGTTAGCAAACTACCTCGGTTAGGCTCAATCATAATTTCCTCCCACCTACATTGCAAGTCTCCATTCAGTACTCGATATAACAACACAGATAGTCTCTTTGTTCTTGAAGGTATAGTTACTTGAAATATTAAATGCATACTATATCAATCCTTTGATGTTCAAATTGTTGTTAGTCACATGAAAAGACTAGGAAGAATATGACACGGATCAATGAACAATTTTTTCGAAGTAGAGGAACGTGAGGAATAAGTATGTTTTATCAGCTAAAGGAGGCTATAATAGTCACATAAATCACCTCCAAGTATGAATTATGAACATCTTTGCATTTCAATGATTTAGGGGTTAATCAAATGAATGAACGATCAATGATCCCTCTCAAAACTTGGTATCCTCCAACACCTCGATAATGACCAATACAAGTCTTATCTCCACAACCATGAATGTGACTCTATGCACACTTGCCCAAAATTCTCCAAAAGATAACCTTTGCTCAAAATTCAGCATGAGTTTGATTGACTTAAAATCTATATCCCTAAACTATCTTTTATGGAAAATGTAAAGATAATGAAAATGTATATACGAGATGAGCTGTGTATTCATGGCTTGAGGTGAAGTACTAATGGAGATCAAAATGAACCCAGAAAAGTGAGAAATGGATAAAAGGGTCATTCAACACTCAAAATTTTATAGATAAACATGTTTCTAACGAATTAAGAATCTTTATTAAAAACATCAATCTTGTGGAAACTTTTGAGAGGATTTTCTCCATAGTCAATTAGGATAAGAAAAACAAATTACTTTCTTACAACAAATTATTGTTTAATTACATAATGCTAACATTAGTCTTAAATTGCAAGTTTCTCTTTTGTTGGAATTTAACACCAAATTTGATGTTAAGTGTTAAGACATGAATAACCATAATGACATTTTGTTTCAACATTTGAATGATAAGGATAAGTCTATCCAAACCTTGTGCAATTTTAATCAAAGCCTTATACAAACTATAAATGAAATCATAAATATTAAGGGGAGTAAAGAAGAAGTAATTTACATATTGCAAAAGAATCCTCAAACTTGTTCTAAAGAAACTACTCCTGCATTTTTGTTACTAATTAGCCAATTGAAAGGTATTGGTTTTATGTAACTTTGCCATATTGAGAAGAATGGAGGTGGACATATATCACCATAATATTTTGGGTGATTTACCACCCCAAACATTCCATGCATCCCATTAAAATGGCCACTTCCATGATCAATTGTGTGAATGTTACAATGTCTATGAAAACATCCTTAGAAATGTCTATCAAAATTTCAAAAAATCTTACGAAAACATCTTAAATTATGCTATTTGATAAAAGATGTATGTATCTCTTATATTTTGATGGAGTATTGTATGTTGGTTGTTTATGCCTAGTAACTAGTTTTCTTTGGAACTAGTGTTATACACCTGAATGGCACCTCTCCGTCCGAGTGCTGATATCCCTCATGTCGGCACACAAAAGGACACTTATGGATTGAGGTTGCCTATATTCACTATACCTTGGCTTATGATGAAGTACATTCCCTATATACCCAGCTGGTTACTTTGCCATTTTTCTATGTTGAGTTGTATTCGTGACTCTCTATATTGACAACTCGCGCATCATTCGCGAGTCTCCTATACAGCAAGTCGCGAATCCTTGTATTCGCGGGTTGCTCTACTACAGACCCGCGAATGGTTTCCTCAACATTAAAACATAAAACCACGCGCTAATGGAAGATTAGTTTACTCATTTAACTTAATCTTCTTAACTGCCACAATCTCCCTAACCTTCGAGAACTGCCTCATTTCAGCCATATAAATAGAGGCCTTGGGGAGGGTGTTGAAAGATTATACTTGGAGAGCAAAGTTATGCTGGTGGATTGTTTACAGAAATCTTTGGAGCAGAGAAACTCAGAGTCCTTTGGTGACAGAGGAGTCCTTGTTCAGACATTGGGTTGTAACCTAAACTCTTTCTATTATTGTTAATAAAGATATTACTTCTTCCATATGTGTTTCATATCTTGTGGATTGGTAAATGTTTACATTTCAATATGGTATATGGTTTGCCTAACCTGCATCTATATATATGAACCATCTTGTATTTGGAAGAGTGTTTATTAACAGTTGAAAGAGGAACTATCCTGGAGACTTTGGAAGTGAATCAGAGAAGGAGAAGATAGCAATGATTAGCCTTCGTTTAATACAAGTAAGTCCTGTTACTTTCCTATTTCCTATTCTGTGCTTTTAGAGTCAAACTATCTGCAAGTCATGAGTATGTTGGTAACCCCCTAGACCTAGGTTATTAGGTGAATTATCCTGTACAACAGAACTGGCGACTCCACTGGGGAAGCCTAGTCTGCTTTAGGTCTTTTTCTGTTTCCTGACCAGTGTTTGCTTGAAGTCTGCTTGTGATTTTTATCCTGCTTCTTAATTACTTCAGCATTTGAAAGTCTGGGTTCTTTTTCTCTCTTTTTGAGAAATTTTTATACCCATTCATGGGTTGTTCTTCTGGACAGTCACGAATATTGAGTTGCATCCGCGGGTTGTTCCACTGAACAGTCGCGAATCATTCGCGACTTGCACTGCTTGACAGTCGCGAGTACTCCTGGAAACTGGGATTTCTGTGTGAAAGTTTGCTTGTTCTTTTTCCTGTTACAAGTCCTGTTTCTAAGAATATTTTCTTTAAGAGTGCTGCAGAGTTGTTTGAATGTCTCAGGTGATCACATCTTAGTGCTTTTGAAAGCCCTTGAGTCCCTTTTTACTTGTTTTATTTACTGTTTGCATCTTGAAGTTTTTTGGCTTGTTTGGGTTGTTGGTGAGAGTGGCTGAGTCTAGATCAGTGATCAGGGTCTTAGATTCTGTCTTTCCAGTCTACTTTCTGTCAGTTATTGGTTTGCACTTGCCTGTTTAAAGTTTGCTTTGATTTTGTGTCAATGCTTGCACCCAAGCTAGGGTCCTAGCCTGCTTTTCTTGCTGGTCCTTTGGTCCTGTTTGCCTGTTTACTTCAATTTGTAGTTTTTATACAGTCCATAAGTGTCAAGTTTACTCAAGTAGTGCATTGTAGATGGATAGTACTTTTTTTTGAGCATTTTTTAAAGTGAAAAACAAAACATAGTTAATCTTTTGCATTGTAATTTTTGCATAAATTAGTGTTTGTTTCAGTTTAAAAAATATTATCTCAGAAAAATACAAAAATATAGGCTAGTTTCTCTTATTAAGTGTTGTTAATTCATCAATACATATCTGAAAAAATGAAAAGAAGTTTATTTCATAGTGTTAGTTTGCTTTAAATGCACTTTTACTTTCATTTATTTTCTGTTGAG